>PVIR01046105.1:0-10407 GCA_004026965.1 Petromus typicus
GCAGGCTCCCAGCTTTCTACTGCAGTCCTAAGTGGGGCGTGGCATTAGGGTTGGGGTCTCAGGTGACAAGGCAAAACAGGAAAAATTTAACACTGGATTCAAACTGAAGTTTTTGAAAGTACTCCAGAGTAAACCCATTACCCTACACATTCTACCTCAACTGCCAGTCTAACCCTGAACCATAAAATATGATGAGAGACATTTTTTATTGAACATTTTACAAGCATGGCCTTTGAAAGCTTCTGGGACTGGGGCTCTCACTACCAGTGAATGGGACAGTGGTCAGGAAGGTTCAGTACTCATTTAAAATTGTTCAGATGAATTGAATACTCCAATGAAGACAGAATGCTCTGGGTACAGAGAAGAATAATCCACTCTACCTTTGGGTAGACCAAGAGTCCCAAGGATGAATGAGACCGTCAACAGTGTGGGTTATCTTTCTCCTCCCTGTATTTGGGGTCTTCACTGCTTGGCTAAGTGTCTCTCTAGCTTTACCATTAAATTGCTGGCTTAGGGATTAAGGTGTATTTTGAGTAAGTCTGCCAATCTCTTGATTGACTGAAGACTTTTGTCTACTATACAGCATAGCTAGATCATGTTGGTTTAAGAGTTTCATGTGGCACTTCAGGTCACAGAATCATTGGCCAGATATCTTTTAAGGAATTCTACTACTTCCTCCACAATCAAACCTAACTCTAAACTGTGACTTTGATTCATATCGGAAAAATGAGAATGAGAGGTTGGGGCATTTGAAAGCCAAACAGGAAGATGCTTGTTTTGAACTGTGGTAGCTGGTAGAAACTGAATTCCTAGGTCACTGTCCAGTGGCCTCAAATGTTAATTTAAGTCTAAAAAAGTGAGGCCTCATGCCAAATTTGGACTCCCCAAAGTTAGTGATCTTAGCGATGCCAGCTAGGCAGTGACTAGAAGAAAACGTGTGGCATTAACACGGTCTGTGACTTTCAGCAGGCACTTCACTTCCTGATGCGTCAGTTCATCTACCTATAAGAGGCTTTGACTATATGAACTTTCTAGCTCTGCCATTTCCTCTTTCCAAAACTGTATGATCTCTTACTCTTTAGTATTCTCTTAGCATAAATTTTGATTTATTCAGACAAGTGACAATTTCTAAAGCTGCTTGAATGGGGATAAGGAGAAGGTGAGAAATTTAAAACGTAAGGAAAAGTCCTGCGGACACCATTTCCTCATGTGATTTGTATTTAAAAACCATGGAATTACCCACAAATATATAGTTAAAAAGCCAATCTCGTTTTTACATCTGTTTCTCCTGCTTAGTAGAGAGCCAGACTGCTAGTAGAACTCCTTCAATTTGGCTTGTTGCAAGCTAGATATTTGTCAGTATTTGAATCTATTCCTTGACAGCATTAAACAACAAGCATTTCCTCAGGCCTAAGTTGGGGCCCTTCTCCTGAAATTTAATTCCCTACAGCTTGCTCATATTTCTCAGAAGTGCATGGTCAATGTGATCTTGGCTTGTTCTTACTGCAGGCTAGAGATTAAAGCGATATTACTAAATGTGACACAAAGGTTCCCTTCAGGGGGCTTCCAGCAGGATTTTTTTTTTTTTTTTTTTTTTTGAGACAAGGTCTTGCTTTTGTAGTTCAGGCTGGCTGTGAGCTTACTATATAGCCCAGGCAAGACTGGAACTCACAGCATGAGCCACCACACCAGGCACTGTGGTACATGGTTACTGGGGATCGAACACAGGACCTTGTCCTTGCAAGGCAGAGGCAGGAACCACTGAGCTAAATCCCTGGCCCAAGCAGGAGATTTTGATAGCAAGTTCAAGGCTGCTGTCTGGATCCCACTGTGTTGGAAGTGAGAAGGGCTGCTGTTTGTGATCTGGAGAAGGCCCTGTTGGACGTCCACCATCCCCAGTCAACTTCAGCTTCACGTCAGGCTTAGCAGACACAGAGCTCTCTCTCCTTTTCTTCGGGTGCATACTTTCTTGTCATTGGTAATATTTGCTTCAGTTTCATGAAAAATGAACAAACAGTTGGGCTATCAGAATTTACAAAAATACATAAAGGACACCATCTCAACCTTTGAGCAGACCAGTTTCCCAGGAGACTGCACTGCTTTTCCTGCCAGTATCTTTTTTGTTGTTGTTGCATTTTGAAAAGAGACAATCATTGTATTAGCTCTTTTCTGATTATGTGAACAATAAAGTAGTATTTCCTGTCTTGAAAGGAACTGTCTCACCTGGGACTGAATGAAGAAATCCTAGAGAAAAGGCTTGGTTCTTAAAACATGCAGACACACAGATACACATACAGATACACACACACACACACACACACACACACACACACACACACACACACTCCCTAAACTATAGATTGTAAGTATTCTATCTTAAGGAAGTCTTTTCCTGTCTGACTATGGAGTCAGGTTCAATGTAAAAGAGGCTTCGATAGGGTGTCATAGAACACTGGTACAGAGGACCCAGCCCGGGAAACTTACTAGGTTAGGGGAAAGGAGAAAATATGGGCAGCTTGGGTTGTAGCTCTTAGCCTGAACCCGTTTGCTAGTCTTACTGTGGGACTGGGAAACATTTATTGCATATTTTTTCTACCTTCATCCTCTATCCTGCATCTCTCCTAGCAAGCAGTAGTTAGTAGGAAGAGGGTTTAGGCCACCTCAGACCTCTTTGGTTTCAAGGGTGACAGAGGAATATGCCAAGGGACTTGTAACTGCCTGTTCTGAATGTGGATGCTGTGCTGCTAATATGAAATCACTTGGCATTTATTTGTGGGTGGGGAATGTGGCTTGTTTGGGTGCCTTAAGGAAATAGAGCCTCTTCATCCTGGCAGTCTTTCCCTCCTCTATTTTCTACTTGGCCCCAGTTTCCGGGTTTGGTGGGAGAGGAAAGTATGCAAGATTGCCTTTGAACAATATATTTTCTCCAGTCCTTCTATTTTCACAGTATGTTTTTATAACACGTTCTAATTGTGCCACCTTCTTTCCTCCCAGTGTTCTCCTCTCTCTTCTTTCCACACTTCAGTTAGAAGGATATCTGGGGTTTATGATACTATACCAGCCCAACTCCAGCAGGGCTCTCCGGCCCACTCCTATACTTCCTACAGAAGCATCCCTTCCCGTCCTTTCTCCTCTCTCTTGCTCTCTGATCTCTGAGTGATGGGTGACTATACAGAGCACTCAAGAGCACGGAGGCCATCACCCCTAGATTTTATAGTAAGGTAGTAACTGCTATAAAATCTTTTTTGTCATTTCTTTTCTTTTTTCACAGCCTTGCGACTCCAGCCCAGAAGACCTTACTCAATAGTACTCAAAAAATGTCCTTGTCACTAGGATGTCTTTCTCTTCAAATTTACAGCATCATTATACCCCATGTCCTGGGCCAGCTGAAACTTTAAGATATTTCAGATTGGGTTTTGGTAGTTTCAGGGGTTCTGGTTCATCCTATTTAAGCCTTTAGCATTATTCTTTTTACCAAAATTTCTAGAGTTGGTTTTAGAGAGGTCAGAGAAGAAAGAAGACAAGACACTCAAGTCCTAACTGAAGTCAAAAGTGCCTTTAGGAAAGGTGGAGAAAAAGGAACGAAACACCAAGGTTATTTGCTCTCTTACTTCTATACACCTGAAGGGAAAAGGGAAAGGGAAATGTTGCTAAATAAGCAGTCTCCAAACAGACTGTTTGCCCAAGTTATCCAGTGGATCTACCCGCCCCCTCCTACCCAGTCTCTAAGTGTGTGTGCATGTACCCCTGTGTCCAGACCTGTATATATATGTGTACAGCTGGGTGTGTGACATCTGTCTGGGCCAATTAGCACAGCTGCTTAGAATATGGTGCCTAGGAGATTGAGGTTATGGGTTCACTCACTTGTTCAGGCTACTGAGCTTCTCACAAACAGAAGAACTCTTCTTCTGTTCATCACGGCCCATGTTCCTTGTGTGTGGGGTTGTCAATAATCTGGGGATTTTTGTTTGGTTTTGTTTTTTAGTTTTTTGAGACAGGGTCTCACTTTGTAGTTCAGGTCGACCCCAAACTCACTATGTAGCCCAGGTCAGCCTCAAACTCCCAGCAATCCTCTTGCCTCTGTCTCTGTCTCCTGAGTGCTAGGATTATAGACGTGAGTCATCACACCCATCATTGTGGTTTGTGATTACTGGGGATTGAACTCAGGACCTTGCACTTGCCAGGAAGATGCCAGAACCACTGAGCTAAATCCTCGGCCCCAGTTGTCACTAATCTCAAGAAGAACTGGGTAGAAGATCAGAGATGACTTCCTATGAGTCCTTCTTGGGAGTGAGAAAAAAAAATATTAAGTACCAGCCTAAAAAGATGGCTGTTGCATGTCACCGTGGGATTTCTTGGGCATTTAGCTTCTTTCTTCTGCCAAGCACTCTAATAGTAGTAGTAGTGGTAGTAATAATAATAATAATCACCAACATTTACTTAATGCTTAGAAATTAACTCCATGTAAGACATTATACTAAACACTTTGCGTGTACCAATTCAGTTTAATTCTCAACAACCATATGAAGTAGGAACTATTATTTCCTGCAATTCATAGCACAAAGGAAGCACAGAAGTTGGGTAACATTTTCAAGTTCAAGTGGCAGATAGTGGCAGAACCAGGATCTGGACTCAGACAGTCCAAATCTAGAACATCTGCTTTTAGATATCAACTAATGCATAACACAAATGTAGGAGCCACCACCAAGGGAAATTGCTGCAGAGGGTGACCAGAAGAGGCTTAGTAAACAAGAGATAGGCAGTCTCAGGAAAGTAGGCCATCATCTTCCAACCACCCATCTCACTCTACCCAGTCTCTATACAAAAGGCTCATAATCTTTAAATCCCAAAAGGACCAGAGAAAATGTTTCTTCTTGTTTTAACCCAGCTCAAGCTGCATGACCTTTCTGGGCTTCTATATTACCATCTTTCTTTCTTTATCTTTTTTTTTTTTTTGAGATACTGTCTCACTTTGTAGTTCAGGCTGGTCCTGAGCTCACTATTTAGCCCAGGCTAGCCTCAAACTCACAGCAATCCTCCTGCCTCTGCCTCTTGCCTGCTGGGATTACAAGTTTGAGCCACCAGGCCAGGCTGTGTTGTCATCTTGTAAAACAAAAATGTCTACTTTGGTAGAGTTTTGAAGGGCCAAATGAAATTATGTGCATGTGAAAAAGCTTTGTAAATTATCAAATGGTTGGTGTTGTCATTATTCTCCTTTTCCAGCCCCTAGAAAGGAAATCACTATTCTTTTCTCTGAATGTTTCCCCCCTATTTCTCACCTTCCCTCCATTTCTTCTCCAGCTCCCCTTGAATTCTTCAGCAGTTTGACCTGAGTGTTCTGTAGCTAAGGTCTGGCTGTATTTTCTTTGTTCTTCAGCTCGCTTAGAGCTCAGAGAGAACAGGGGCCAGATTCCAGGTCATATACATTCAAGGAAACAAGGCATGTTGAAATACTTACAGCACTTGGCAGAAGCTCACAAACCTCCAAGTCAAGGACTGAATTTTTTTAAAGTAGGATTTGCTGGGGGGTGGGGTGGAAGAGTGACGTCAGGCAGTCACTTCCTCCCCAGGGTCTCCTACAGAGCCTCTGTTCTCTTGCAGGTAGTGAGGAAGAAGGAAAGGGATATTTAGGGTCAGAAGGTCTGGGCCAGGGAATGTTAAGCATAGAAGGAGCCCTGCTCCTTTGTGTTCGACTTTGGAGTGAGCTGGTTTCCTCAATGTTTTAAACAGGATAGCCCCAGAGAACAGAGGCCACAGAGGATTTGTGGCCTTTACAGAGGATTGCAATACCACTTCTGAGCAAGCACTTCAGTGGCCACTGAGGGAACCTCCATGAAGACCAGCTAGTTAGTAAACTGAAAGGAAATTTGTGTGTGTTGTTTGGTCACAAACAACGAAGCAAAATCTCCGTGCCTTTCTTTGAGACTGAGATTTCAGATGTACTGTACTACAATCACTATCTGGAAGTTCTATGGACCATTTTAGAGATTTCTTACTCCTTTCGGTTCTGAGCATTAGGACAGTATGATCTTAGTCAGCACTGCAGGTGCTGGTAGTGGAGGTTAATTTGTGTGTGAGATGAATGGGGAATGGGTTCAAGGCATGAGCTGCTGATACACTAAGTGTTTCTCAACTCAATCAATGGCGTACTACATCCATTCCTCTAACTGTGAACTCTCCCAAAATTTATCCCCGGGGGGCCGGGGAGTTAGCTCAGTGGTTCCGGCACCTGTCTTGCAAGCGCAAGGGCCCGGGTTCGATTCCCCGGTAACCACATACCATACTGGGCATGGAGACCCACACCCAGCAGCAACCAGTACCACATACCACAGTGCCGGGCGTGGTGGCTCATGCCTGTCATCCCAGCACTCAGGAGGCAGAGGCAGGAGGATTGCTGTGATATGAGTTTGAGGCTGAGCTCAGGGCCAGCCTGAACCACAAAGTGAGACCCTGTCTCAAAAAAAACCTAAAAAAAAAAAAAGATGCCTGTAAATGGCTTAAGCCACAGCCCACTCCTGCACCACCTGCTCTTCCAAATCAGCAGCCCAGGTAAGAACTGAAAAACTAAGAGCTGTTCTCATCCCTTCATCCTCAGTCCCAAATGGGCCTGTGGATCCTCAGAGCTTCAGAAAAGCAAAGTCTATTGAGAGATAATAATTCTCTCTGTGAGTGACACATTATAGTTTGCATCAAAGATCTTTGTTGATCTTTACAGCAAAGATGGTTACAAAACAAAATACACAGATGAATTTCTTGTATTTATTGGGAGGAACTTCACTGTGGGGAAGAGCTCTGGAGAAAATCATGTGCCCATTTTACAGCACAGAAAATGGATAGGAAACTGAAGACAAGTGTGTGGCCTAAGGTTGCACATTTACAAGAACAGAGGCTAGAACCTATATCTCTAAATTTCATGTTCCATGGGGACAGTAGGAGCTCCCTGAAAAATAGGGTGGAAGTTTTTGTAAACTTGTTAGCAACCTGAAGCTTAAGTATATAGGCAGGAAATACTACCAACAGCATTGTCTTGGTTACTTTTTTCATTGCTGAGACAAAATACCTGACACCAAGGTTAAAGGAGAAAAGGTTTATCTGACTCAGAGTTTGTAGAGGTTTCAGTCCATAGCTGGCTGGATCCAAGGCCAGGTGCCAGGGAAGATGGACATCTGAGGGGAGAAATAGTTCAAGACAAGCAGACAAATAGCAGGTAGCCAGCAATGAAGTAGCAATCAGCAAGCGATAATAGCAACTTCTTTGTGTCCCTTTTAGATTCTGTCTAGGCTCCCCGGTAGCTTAGGACACTTGTCAGACCAATCAGTGGACTAATTTAGTAATCACCCACCCTTAATCCTAGCATTGCATCATGAATCAATCTCAGCATCACACACTCTGGACCTAGCCACCTCTGAAAAAGCCCCACCTATAACTGCCTGAGGCTTTGGGGGAACATCTAAAACACAAGCAGCAACAAGCATGATGAAACCAACAAATAGCTGGGAGTCTCAAAGTTCAAAAGCATAAAAATGCGAGTCATAGAAGGTAGGATCTGGGCAGAGCTAAAGCCTGCTAGCTGGAATCGAGAAAAATACTGTACCCACTACAAAAAAGAAGTACAAACGAGTAGGAAGGAACAGGAAACGATGGCACCCACTTCTGATCTCAGCGCTCTGCACAGCTAAGGCAAGAGGATCAAAAGTTTGAGCCCACCCAGAGCAACTTAATGTCTTAGTATGTTTGGAGTCCTTTTCTCTAAACAAAATTAAAAAGGGCTTGGAGCCAGGGTTTTAACTCACTAGTTCCAGCATCTGCCTGGCAAGAGCAAGGTCTCAAATTCAATCCCTGGTACCACATACCAGAATGCCAGATGTGGTCATTACACCTGTGATCCCAGCACTCCAGAGGCAGAGGAGGATTGCTGTGAATTCAAGGCCAGCCTGGGCTACATAGTGAGCTCAGGGCCAGCCTGAACTACAAAGTGAGACCTTGTCTCAAAAAAATAAAAAAGAAACAAAGAAAAAGCCTGGGATATGGCTCAGTAGAAAGTCCTTGGCTTTAATCTCCAGTACTACCAAAGAAAAGAAAATGGAAAGTTAAAAAGAGGAAGGAGGGAAGGAGAGAAGGGAAAAATGAAAGGGGAGAGATATCAAAAGAGAAATGAAAAAGGAAAGGAAAAGAAAGAGAGAAAGAATGGGAGACAGAGGGAGAGAGAAGATTCAATTGGAGTTCAGAGTGTATGCTTTGTAGTTCTGTTCTGCTACTGGCTCTCTTTGTGACCTTGCAAAACTCATTCTATTTTCACGATCTCAAATGTCTCAACTTATATATGAAAAAGTCAGACCTTCTAGATACTTAGTGGTACTTAGAACTGCCAGTTTCTGTAAACCAAGGAGATCTTGGGAACTTTCTAGCAGGGAAGTAAAGAGAAAGGAGTGGTGAGGTGGTAAACAGAAGAGAGTACTTCTCTGATGGACATAAAAACAGATTCTCTAAGATTTAGGCATTGGAAAAAGTAACTATTCCCTGGTCTCTATCTTGTCCTCTTGGAAAATTCCATTAAGAGACATAAGGAGAACAACATATGCTTTCATGGGAGCAAATGCCTCAGTACAAAGTGGGGATTTAGAGGAGCAGATATACTGAGTCAGTATCTCTGGAAATACCTCCTAAATAATATCTACCTTCCAACCGCTTTCCTAAGACTGAGATTTTCATTTTAAAAGGGAGTTTGTGTCTTATGAGTACAGTATTGCTGATAGTCCTCCTTTCTTGGAGCCAGTTTGATTGAACACTGACCTGGAGCCAGACTGTGTTGATAAATATTGGCTCCACTGTGTACCCTTGGGCAGGGCATTTAATCTCTCTGTGCCTCTGTTTCCTCATTTGTAAAAGAAAGATAACAAAAACACCATATGGTGTTGTTAAATGAGTTGACAAATCCCTATCTATACAGACATCTCTAGCTAGCTAGTTAGCTTAGAACAGTGGCTGGCACATGGTAAGTCCTAGATATGAGTTTGATGTTTTTACTTTCTACCTACTAGGCTACAACTCATGAGTCTGTGTAGCTGGACCTGAAGAGCACATGTGACCCCAGGTGAACCCCAAGGAGTGCAGTATTACCCAGTCAGGAATTTAGGGAAAGCCACCTTATGAAAGCACCATTTGGGCTGCTTTGATGGTGCCTATGTCTAAGATCAGATTAAAGGCTCTGGACACTATTATCTTACTTCTAAGTTCTGGGGTCGAAAACCCATTATACTTTGTTCATTTGAGAGTGCTCTTGCTTTACTACTACCCTAAATTCAAGCTTAGTCAACATGTTAAGTAATCTTGCAATGGCCACAGCAGCCTATAAACTCCTCCTTAATTTCTGTAAGGACCCAGCGACTGACTGGTCTGCATAACCACAAACAACAGTTTTGCATTTAAGCAGCACTTGCCACAAAAAGGTGCTTATGTCCAGCTCTTAAGAGCTTACCCTGCCAAACCCCCATGAGCCAGTTGGGACCTCCCATCTATTACTTGGAGGAATAATCTATCTTTGAGGAAGTTAAGACCTAGCAGCCCCAATAAGGCCCCTGACAGGAAGCTCTGTACATTAGCAGGTTAAAGATTTGGTGACAAGTTGGGATGACTGAGCATGGTCATGATAGATAAAAGAACGGAGAGAATTTTTTTTGCCTCTAGTTAACGAAGAGACCAAGCTCCTGTCCTGAGCCTTCACACCTCCAAAAACTTCTGATCGCTCACCCTGGAAACCTTGTAGTCACTATCAATACTTGACCAGCTCTAACCACACAAATGGTGAACAACATGATAGTTTTATGCTTTAAGAGTCTAAGCATTTTATATAAATATATATATATAGAGAGAGAGAGAAAGAGATTTGCTGACCAACAACTGAAGTGACCTGGTGACCTAGGTAAAGGCGATGGATTCATTTGCTACCTTGCCCAGGAATGGCATCACTCACATTCAGGCCTAGACAGCCATCTTCACAGAATGCTTCAAACATGGAAGACATAGGAAGAAGTACTTGTCAGACCAGAGGTTGGGAGCCTGAAGCTTTTAGGAGGCGATAGAGCTACAGCCAGCCAGAAGAGAGCAAAGGGAGGAAACAAATCTATTGTTCCATCTTCTAAGCTGTTTAAAAAAAACCCCACTGGCTTCAAGGTATGACCAATTCACCCCTGTTAAGAAGACCAGGGAGGGCCGGGGAGTTAGCTCAGTGGTTCCGGCGCCTGTCTTGCAAGCGCAAGGACCCGGGTTCGATTCCCCGGTAACCACATAACAATACTGGGTGTGGAGACCCACACCCAGCAGCAACCAGTACCATATACCACAGTGCCGGGCGTGGTGGCTCACGCCTGTAATCCCAGCACTTGGGAGGCAGAGGCAGGAGGATTG
>PVIR01046106.1:0-10407 GCA_004026965.1 Petromus typicus
ATGAAGTGGTCCCAATGAAATAGTAGTAAATTGCACAGTGCGAGTCAGTAGTTAAATTGCTCAGGTAGAGATGTTGGAAGGCTCAGAACAGGAAGAATCAAAGATAAGCAGTCAGAATGCAATAAAATCCCAAAAGCTCTCTGGAGAATCACTGGTGACAGATTGTGTTATAATGCTGAAAAAGCAAGCATATGAGGTCCACAGGCAATGGTACAGCAAGATACACATACTCAAGCAAAATAAGCTTTTTGAGGTACTGACAGTACTTCCTCCTTTCCCTTTTTGGCTTCCTATAGTCCATAAACCTACGGGATGTTGTCACTTATGTCTACCTTTTTCCATTTGCTGGCCTGTCTGCCAGTCATCTCTGGATACATTATCCCCATAAGGAGATCCAGAAATGTGACTTATTAGCCTCTGAGGTCTCTCTTAATTAAAGCAAGTTGACATAAACATTACAATAATCAAATAATTTTAATTGCATATACTTTGGTCTTTTGAACAATATTATGTTTGTCTGCTATTACACTGCTCTTCTGTAGCAGTGCTTCAAAATGTACAGGTAATTAAAAGCCAAATACATTTACTTTTTAATAATGCTATAGAAAACAAATACATATAGACTTTTGAGGTGGTAATAATTACTTGTCATTTGTTTCTCTTCTGTTGACATGAAAAAGTATAAAATCTATAAAGAGAATGGTCATTAAAAATAATCAATGGGTGCAAAGAGTGGTGAAAAATAGAATGACGAACAAGCAGTTTATTCCATTAAAGTTGCCGTGGTAGTCTTTTCTCCTTGATAATTTTATTGTGTCATCACATGACCTTTATGTTAAGTAAAATTAAGAAATATATTAGGTACATATTATCAAAGAAAATGAAAAACAATGTACATAAAATAAAGTGGAGCCTAATAAGAATAATGCCTTTGATACATATGTATGACACATGAACTCAACTTTTTTCTCTCTCAACTTCCCTTCTTCTCTTTCCTTCGGTCCCTACTTTGCCTCTCTCTTTGTCTGTGTCTGTGTCTGTGTCTGTCTCTGTCTCTCCCTCTCTCATCTGATGGAATCAAATGGACGTCTTTGTTCATGCAATGCAAGTGTTCTCTTACACACCAAGCCTTTACTTGTCTCTGCTCATATTTTCAAAATCTATATGAACATAAGCAACTTAAAATGGGTCAACTTCTAAAAAGAAATCCATACACATAACGGCTGAATAGTTGCTTTGGAAATGCAAATGATGGAATGATTCACCTGCCTAAAGTAGAAACAGCAAACAGACTTCATCATTTGACGCTTCTTAGGTTCCAAACTCTATTTTAACTATGGTAATTTTATAAATTCAGTGTGCACCATCATTTTATGAGCTCTGTAAAATTAATTATTACTTTCTTCATTAAAATTGAGAAACTGTATCATATTGAGGATAAACCTATTGATTAAGATCATATAGACAGAAAAAATATATATATCTAAGCCAGGTAGTTTAGCTCTAAAGGTTTTGCTCTATTTATTTCTATATTATTAAAAGCAAGAAGCCCAAAACTTCATTTTATATTCATTAAATTAACCTCTTTTTACAATTTAAAACAACTAAAAGGTCCACTACACTTAAGATGTCCAGATAGTATGTCCAGATGTTTCACAGAACTCTACATCTCTTGGGCTACTCAGATGTCTTTCTAGCTAGACACTACAATGGTAATTTCAAATCTGTGTTTTACTGTGGGCTTTCTGGGAATAACCATTGATATTTCTATTGTTAATTTTACAACTTCAGCTAAGAACAGAAGAAAACATCCCATCTGTGTAATTAACAAGAAACATCAGTGATTATTATTTATATTACTTCACAAGGCATGCTATCTTTAGTTTCCAAATAAATTCAGCATCATGTGTATATTTTAAGAGTTGTAATAAATAAAAAATCATATTTCAACCATGAATAATTATTTCAACAAATATATTAAGGTGTGATATTTTTATCATCTACTATAAAAAGATAAAAATCATAACTTTCACAAAATTCAAAATCTAGACTAGAATCTTCAAAGTTTATAAATGAAGACATCACCATGCAATTATTCATCAATTAAGAAGTCTATTTTTTCTAATTCAAGTCTTTATTGGTACATTATGGATACACAGCATCATCGCATTCAACATTGAGAGTGTGTACCAGAATATCACGTGAATTAATTCTCATTTTTCCCCTTTCCCCAAACACCCTGCAGTCCCTCACCCCTTATACAAGAAGGTTGTTTCCTTTTTAAAATTACTATCATATTATTTTTCCCCTCATTACTTATGCCCAAATCCTCTTTCTTAAGTATTTTCTATTTCACAGAATCAACTGTATATACTAAAAATAATGTCTTTATTATGTATCTACAGTGTACTGCTCACCATTCTTGGCATTAGGGACATAACAATGAAAATATTTCTTTCCTTTGAAAATTATATTTAAAGGTACATCGTAAAAGGAGGAAAGATAATAAATATAAAAACAAAATTAATGAGAATTTCAGAGAGTAAAATATATTACAAACACAGTGTGTTAAAAAGTTAATAATATATATTTAACATAATAGAAATGTAGTGATATAACTCCACTTTATGAGAAAAAACATACAAAAGAATGAATAAGTTGTAAATTCAACACAAAATAAATTTTTCTGAAGTTTGAACAATATCATTAACAACTATTTAAAATCAAGATCAAAATCAAATAATAAATTAAGAAATGGACAGAGAAATCCTGAAGAGAACTCGGAATGGCTTAATATACAAATAATACTTTCCAAATGAGCCTGATAGATATATTTAAAACAAAAATCGGTGGCCCAAAGAATTACAAATTTAATATAAATTATTAAAACACAGATCAGTGAAATTTAAAATCCACAAGCACAACACAAAAGAGTACAACACTAACACATGCATAATTAAACTTCACAAATTCAGATACAAATGGGAAATCTGAAAAACAGCTGAACAGTAAAAACTATGCGCCATTAAAGAAAGAAAATGACATATAATAGTAAAGTTCTTATCAGTAGCAAATATGAGGAGATGGTAGAGTGATATCTTAAATATTAGAAGAAAATTTTTTGACTCAGAGTTTTAAAAATAAAATTTCTTTCCAAAATAAAATCAAAATAGTCTTTGTCAATAATGCAATCGTCAGCACTTTACCCTACATAAGGCCTAAACTTCACAAACTATTTAAGTAATTTTTACAGATTGAAACACACAATTGTTGCTATGCAGTTGTTGACCAACGATGAATACACTGGGCAATGGGCACAGGTTATGTGGATGTGGTTGCAAATGTTCTCATTGGTCCCAGTGAAGCTAACAGTGCTACCAGGATTAGTGAGCCAAGGTCAAGTGCTGTGAGACCAGCCTGTGAATCATGAGCCAGCTCGCCCTGACTAGAAATGTCAGAGCCTGAAATGTGAAAAGTCTGAAGGTTGAGCAGTCATGATATACACAGACAGGATTCAAGAAAGAGCACAGAAATTTTTCTCAAATTAAAATTTCTTTGAAAACAATTAACTATTAATAAAGAACATCCATGTAACAATATTTTTAACCTTTTAATAAAAAAAACCCCAAAAAATAGCGGAAGAGAGAGAAATACCCTATTTAAGGTTCCCATATTCTGTATTAAATGATAGAACAGCACTTATGAGTATATTATGTGGTAATGTTTTATAACCAACCAATTACACACTACTAGTATTTTCTTAAAAATAGTTGTAGATAAAAAGTTTATCAAAGTTATAAAATGTAAGCACCTATTTTTTGATAAAGCTGGTTTTCTGGTGGGACAAATGAGAACACTTGCTTCAATCTTTCCCATTTTTTTTCTAGTTCTGTCCTTCTTACACTTGCAGAGTTCTCTGCTGTTACCACTTCTTCTCCAGCCTTCTCATATACCCACTCTTCCATTATCAAACAGTGTAAGTGCTTATATTACCATATATTTATTTTGGTTCAGACACATAAAAGATTGGTCAACTGGGTTATACAGATTTTACTTGGATCTGGCCTCAGTCACCAACATATTCTAGACATGCAAATGTGTCTAAGTCAAGAAGCATAAATCCTGGACCTTTTGAAGAGGATGCTAATCTTATACTCTTGTCTTTTTGTATTACATATTGAAGCTTTTAATTTAGGTCACCTGAATGTATAACAGAAGCCTTGAAAGTTTAAACATCTCGACACAGACAAGTCAGAAGCCCAAGCTAGACCACAGCATAGAGCTCCAAGTACAAAGACATTTAGCATTGAAGTGCAGATAACTCTGCTCAGAGAACCCAGCCCTGCTCTCAGGTGATTACTGTGGTTTCCCTAAGTGACAGGAGAGGACTTTGCTCAGAATTTGTGTCATATTTTGATGCTAAAAATATTGCAGACAGGTGTGCACACGCATGAGCATAGCTCACATACCACACACATATAATCACACACTACATATGCACAAGCAAACCTAAATGTCACAAAATAAATTACTAATTATAAAACCAAGTACTTTGTGTAGATCTGGCAGGTTCCTTGTGGTCTAGAGAAACTTGGGAGAATGAAAATAGACAATGAGCTCAAAGTTGATGCTGCAGTTAGGGAGTGGAATTGAGCGCATTTCTGCTTGGGGACAAAAGAGTGGTTACTACAGTCCAAGTCCTCCAGAGACCACAGAACAGAGCGTCAGACTGCTTTCTAGCTTCTTCTGATCTGGGATACAAGACCAAGAGGGGGACAGTGTCTTGTGAAGCTATTGTCCCTGAAACACAAACCCGAGGTAAGTGGTTTTTATGAAAGTTGACAAGTTGATAACAGAAAAGATGTTAAATCTGCATGATGAATCTGCATGCTCACCTTCCCGGTCCAGGCCTCTGAACCTGATCCTTGGCCGCGTACTACCCCAACGCTGAGGTTGATAACAAGAGTGTGCTTTGGTTTTGTGACACCCCTAAATCTTTGGAGTGAATTCTTAATTATGATTCATAAGCAAAACGCATCATGCATTTTTTTGTTGGCTGCTTGTACCCTTTGTTGTTTGCCTGAACTGCGTTAGAATTGAGAGCAGGGAGAAATTTGATGTCATTGTATTTAGGTTGCTTTGATGGGACATTTTTATTTTGACAGGCACAATTTTCCATTCCTGTTTTATACAGAGTACATTTAAACTTCTACACTGGTTGGTGGATTTACTTATTTTCCTTTCTTGAGCTCTTTGGCAGTCATGAGATGGTTTTTGTTTTATTTTAGACAGCTGTTTGAAAGGGTTTTTTGAATTGCTCATTTCTTTTCAGTTCATGCTCTTGGCTAGGTTAGAGGCAAGGGTCAGGTATTGGCAGTTCACCCATGTTTTGGGGAGTTGTTCTCGCCTTCAGTAAATGTAATATGTTTCTTTTTACAATCTGGAAAATCTTCTATCTTTTTAGTTAGAAGGCGCTGGAGCACTGCGGATCTGTGTGCTCCCCTGGAGGTATTCTTTTACAAACTACACACACACACACAGATGGGTTAAAAGGGATTGGAATTTAAGCTCCTCCTGAAAAGCATAGAGGGGTTGTGGCGCAGGCATTTCCCAGGCAGAGCTTTCCTTCTTCAGTGTGCAAGACTGGCCATTGGAAACACATCCAGCTCTCTTACTTATTGGTTTAATTTTGTTCTGGTAGTGCTTCCCTTCTTACACATGGATATTAAGTTGTAGCTTCTGTTTTTGGAAACATACTCTGGGTTGGGAATGTAAGTTTTCAAGGAATGTAGGTCCACATATCAATAAGGAAAGTGAGTCCACTCCTGTCCTATCTTCTGGTCATGTTCCAGAATGCAGCCCCCTTTTCTGAAGCAGGGTAGCTTAGGGGACACCTGAGGGCATAGAAAACCAAGAGCTGTTAGAAGGATGGCTTCTTCTCCCTGTGTTGTTTTGCAGATTTGAAACTCAGAAGATGAGAGTTTTTTTAAAAAATATAAAATAGTGTATTACTCTTTCATAAAAAATGGCAAGTTTGAGTCATTTATATTCAAATGGATGTACTAGAGGTCATACTCATAAATGAAATAAATATGCTGTAAATGTGTGAATACCACATCTTTTCTCTGGTATGAGAATCTGTAGAAGTAAATGAGTTCTAGAATATATGATAGACATTGTGATATAAAAAGAATTCATAGGTAAAAGGGTAAGTAATGAGGAGAAAGAAAAAATGATGTTTAAAAAAGGAACCAAAACATTCTTTGGAGTGTATTCTTAAGTACTGGAAATTGTCCAATCATTACATTCTGAGGGAGAGCTGTTTAATATTTTTGCAACATACATGACCTACCTATCTGCTGAAAGCCAAGTGGACTGCAGAGGGAAGTCCTGATTATAGTACTCTTCCAGATCTGGTGTTGTAAGATGAAGAGGAAGCAGTTGAAGGTATCTTATGTTCAGATTTTTCTTGAACAGAGAGACAATCCTAACTTGTGTTTGAATTACAGATATAAGTCACTGGAAAACTCAGTACCTCGATCTGTAAGGTGCCACCTGGTGCCACAATCATTGCTAAGCTTGTAGTTTCCCACTTTTGTTGTCCATACACCTAAGGATGAGAAGTAAGCCCTTTACTTTAAATTGTCAGTTATACAACTGGAAAAAAAATGAAGTATGTGAATGTCAACCTATGAAATGCTTTCATTAACTAGTTCATGATTGGCTAAATAAGCAACTATTATTTTAGTTTATGACATAACATGTGATGATACATGTATGTGTATATATTTATATACATATATATGTCTAAAAACAAGCTATTCTCTGAGTTTGTTTTAAATTTAAATATACAGAGATAACTACATAAATTTAATGCAAAATAACTCAAAGGCAATCTCTTTTATACAATGTATGCTAGACTTTACATACGAAATGATCAAAATTTGGCATTTCTTTAAATTTGTTCTTGATATTTAAATTTGATCTTCATCTACTGGCTTGATTGTAAGATCTTTTTGTTGTTAAATAAATGAGATACACTTCTACATTGGAAAAGAAGCCTATTTGTCATCAACAGTTCCTTAAATTTACCAGAGATGTAAAGATGTCTTTGAAATATAGTTATACCTTATAAAATCTGATAAAGGAGTCTATAATTCACCTTTAAATTAAAACTAAATATGTGTAAATATTTTTATATAGCTTTGATACCAGTTATTGCTGATGCTGTCATTCATTAAATTATATATTTGTGTTTCCTAAATTTATAGGTCTTCAAAGATGCAAAGCTGAAAAAACATCTTATCACTTTGACTTCCAGGTAACAGTTGTTTATGATGATGAACTTCTCAGTCTCAAGTGTCTAGCTTTCTCTTACTGATCTTTTGGTTATCTGTGCTGAAATGTGGAAGCCATTCCAGTGACAGACAGCCAGGCAAAAGATGTGCAACCTCTTCTACAGTTCCTTACAAAGTCCTCATTCTCACATGAAACCTCGTCCAAATCTGTCCTCATTCTACTCAAAGATCCCCCACTTTACTGCCTGTACTCCTATTTGTATTCTGAAGTTCCACTAAAATTGTTATTTGAGTTCCATTTTCAATGTTCTAGGGCTATCCAACAGGCATTTCCAAACCTTCTCAAGGATAGCAAAGGTCCTATCTATGTAGAAAGAGAGCAGACTTGTTGGAGCCATCTGAAATCTTGGTGAATGTTCACAAAGGCTGTAGGGCAGCAGTGTAATGTCACCGTAGGACCATCTTCAAATGGAGCTAGTTATATCAGGTAGGGAATAGCAGAGTCAAATGGAACCTATAACCTTATTTTTGAGAAAACTCTACACTGATTTCCAAGTGATTGCATCAATCTACATTCTGAGCAACAGTAGAGAAGTGTTCCTTTCTCCCTACAGCATCACCTGCATTTGTTGTTGGTAAATTTTCTGATAGCAGCTACTCTTTGTGGAGGAGGATGAAAGTCTTCATCTACATCTCTTGAATGACCAGCGATGGGAAGCATTTTTCATATACTTCTTGGCTGCTTTTACTTCTTCCTCTGAATGGTGTCTGTTCATTTCAGATACCCATTTTTGGATTGTATTTATTTATTTATTTATCTATTTATTTATTTATTTATTTATTTGCTGGAGTGATTTAAAAATTATTTATATACTGTAGATAATGATCTTTTGTCTGAGAAACAACTGATAATTTTTTTTCAAAAAAATGAAGACTATCTTTTCACTTTGCCTGTGGATTATTTTGTGGTGCAGAAGCATTATTTTATTTTATTTTAGTTTTAGGTTTTTGACTGTCATGTTGTAGTTCAGGCTGATTTTGAACTCAGCCTTGAACTCAGAACAATCCTCTGACCTCTGCCTCCTGAGTTCTGGGATTACAAGCATGAATCACCACACCTGGCTTTGAGGTACGTGGTACTGATTGCTGGTCCGCATGAGTCATCACACCCAGCATTGTTGAAGGTGGTTACTGGGGATCAAACCCAGGCTCTTACACCTGCAGTCCAGGTACTAGAATGACAGAGCTAAAGCAGGATCCATGCAGAAGCTTTTCAATAAGATGAGATCCCAGTTCTTGATTACTTCTGCTGATTCTCATGCTCAGAGGTTTTGCTCATAGTCTTCCCTAAGCTGATATTTTCAGGAATTCCACCCAACCTAGTTCCAGCAGGTTCAGTGATTCTGTTTTACTATTTAGGTCTCAAATCCATGTTTATTTTAGTTTGATGCATGGTAAAAAGGTAGGTCTAGCTTTAATCTTTGGCAGGTTAAAACTCAGTTTTTCTAGCACTTGTGAAACAGTCAATCTTTCTGCCATTGAGGGCCTTTGGCTCCTTTGTCAAAGATGAGGTGGCTTAATATTTCTGTAGTTGTTCTGCTTTTTACAGTTTGTTCCACTGATCCTTGGATCTCTTATTTTGCCAGTACCATATTTTTACCACAGTGGGTTTGTAGTATAGTTTCAATTTGGGGACTGTGGTATTCTCTGCTATGTCCTTATTACCTAAAATTGCTTCTGTTATTCTAGGTCTCTTGTGTACCAGATGAAGTTTTGGATTATATTCTCAAATTATGTGAAATATGCTGCTGGGATTTCAATCGGGATTGCATTTAATCTATATAGTAGCTTTAGAAGTATGACTATTTGGATGATAGCAGTTCTTTAAATGGATGCACCTTGTGGCCATATTCATAAAATAAATAAATAGGTCTCAGGTACAAATACTATATCATTTCTCTAGCATAAGAAACTGAAAGTGTACATGAGTTCCAAAATGTATGACAGGTATCATGAAATTAGAAGAAAATGTTGAAAAGGAAAAGGAAAATGAGGTAGGTGAAATAAAGAAATAATTTTATGAGGAAAAAAACAAAATAAAAGTTATATATGTGGGGGTGGGATGGTTAGGAGGACAGGGAAAAGGAGAAAAATGAGAATAAAGATGTGGCATGCACAGGTATAAATTCTTAGTGTTGAATGTTGTCAAGATGCATGCACAAAATGTACCAATAAAATCAATTAATTTAAAAAAAATGGGGCTAGTTGTTCTTCAGGAATTGGGACTAGTTTCAAACAGGAGTTTTTGCAAGTGTGCTCAAGGGTCTCTATGGGATCTTGGATTGCCTTTTATAAGACACATCAGTTTCTCTGTCAGTATACTGGAAAACCATTCTGCTCAGGATCAAGATAAACTATATTTTTGATTTGATTTCAATTCATACACAAGTGTGATAATGATATGTATATAAAATGTATTTCTTTCACAATCTAAAAGTGAAAAATAAACATTGAATCATTCAAAATGCCATTGAATGCATGGCATTATAACATTATCAATTTTTAAAATAATATAAGTATAATAAATAGTTGGCAAAGGAATTTTTTACAATAACTCCACTTGTTAAAATAAATAGACTATAATTTTTCTACATGTATAAGGGTGTCAGATGCAAATTTTAGGTCTAGTGCATTTTAAAAAACTGAATTTAAAGCAACAGCAACTATGATTTTAGCTGCAATGGGAAGAGCCAGAAGAAGGAATTAAGCCAGCCATAGAAACATATGCCATACATCAAGAGAAATATGAAGACTGCATAAATTTAAATAGATACTGAATCTACTTTAAAACAGAAAAAGATATACAATTGAACCATCTAATAGATTTATGTTTCTTTCAAATGATGATTATCTTTCACAACATTTGTAAATCTACTATATAGTATGAAATTTAATACATATTTTTGTCAGTGGACAAAAGCCTTTCATAAATATTCTGAAAACAGTTTTGCAATATTCTGAGTGATTTGCCTTAAGCAGTGGAGCAAATATCTGAAATCTATTTCTCCACATCAGTTTAGATTTTAGCATTTTTGAAAAACAATCAGAT
>PVIR01046107.1:0-10416 GCA_004026965.1 Petromus typicus
TTTTCCTCTTGTTTTTGAGACCTTGGCATGTGTTTTTTTTTGAGACAGGGTCTTGCTTTGTAGTTCAGGCTGGCCCTGAGCTCAGCCTCAAACTCACATCACAGCAATCCTCCTGTCTCTGCCTCCTGAGTGCTGGGATGACAGGCGTGAGCCACCACACCTGGCACTGTGGTATGTGGTACTGATTGCTGCTGGGCGTGAGTCTCCACACCCAGTATAGGTATGCGGTTACCTGGATCCAACCCCGGGCCCTTGTGCTTGCAAGACAGGCGCCAAAACCACTGAGCTAAATCTCCAGCCCTGGCATGTGTATTTTTAAAAGCTCCCTTTGTGATTCTGACACACGTTCTGTGGAGGAAAAAGTAATCATTTTGGCTAGTAATATGTTTAAAGTATATTATTTTTATCATAAAGTAAAATTATCTAATTTTAAATGCTGTAACTTCTAGATAAGTATTCTAAGAAGAAGTCATCATTAAATGTACATACCTCTAATTAAACATCAGCTAACAAAAATTATGATGTTTTAGAATAATTGTTTTTAAGTTAGTGGTTTTTAACTGTAGGTGCACATAAGAATCATCTGGGAGTTTCTGATAAACAAAGCTGTTCCCTGCAGCCCCTCCGTGGAGGTTTTAGTTTAATTGTTCTGGGCACGGTGGTATAAAAGCTCCCTGGATGAGTTGCGTGTGCAGCAAGGATTGAAAACTACTGGTGCAAGTCATTAGTTCTGTGTAGAACTTAAACATTTTCAGGCAACAAAAGGGCAGGTTATAGTGGAGGGTATGGCTTTATTTAAAGCTGTTCAAAACTTGAGTTCAGTTTCTAACAGCAAAAAAATTTTAAAAAACTGATGGAAATATTTAGAACTAATTTATTTCTCTTGCTTTTATCCTAGGGTCTCTATGGCAGCGTGATAGTGGCAGGAGGAAACACGCTAATTCAGAGTTTCACGGACAGATTGAATAGAGAGCTTTCTCAAAAGACCCCTCCAGTAAGTGCAGTCATCCAGTGTGTCCTCGTGATGATGCGGCTTGTCAGGAGGGGTTGGCTTTTGAGTATGCAGATACTTTGTGTATGTGCTATGACTTAATATCTCTTCTCAGAATTTCCTAAGTGGCCCCTGTTGATTTCTCACATTATTTGAAATTTTCTTTATTCGTTAACTATATCCTTACCCCTAAGTGTGTCTAGTGTGTGAGACTCCTAGGTGACAAAGTACAGTCCCGCCCACCAGTGGCTCTGTCTCCTTGAAGGCTAGTGTATAGAAAATGATGGTAATGAGCTCAGTGCTTTAGGGTGCTGTGAAGCAGCTGGGGGACAGCACAGCAAGCACTTAACTCTCTAGGACTCTCCGAGGAGGGGCCCGTAGAACAACTGTTACTTGAATGATTAATTCAAGAGGTTGCTAAGTTTTAAAAGGAAGTCTAAGTTGGGGGAATATTGTGTAAAAAAGTATGATGGGAGCCAGGTGTGGATTACACCTGTAATCCAGCATGCTGATTCCAGTATTATGGGAGGCTGAGGCAGGAGAATCACAAATTTGAGCCTGACCTGGGCAATTTGCAATGACCTGTTTCCAAAATTAAAAAAAAAAAAAATGGGAATGTACCTCAATGCGAAGACCCTAGAGTCAGTCTCTGGTACTGGTGGGTATGATGGGAGGATTATATGTTCCAGTAATTGGAAGTAATCGTTGTATAAGTGGGGACCAAGTGGCTGGGAGGTGGGTGGTGTGTTTGTTTCCTAGGGCCACCCTAAGAAAGTACAACAGAAATGCAATCCTCCTGCCTCTGCCTCCTGAGTGCTGGGATCACAGGCGTGAGCCACCATGCCCGGCACTGCTGTATGTGGTGCTGGTTGCTGCTGGGCGTGAGTCTCCACGCCCAGTATTGTATGTGGTTGCCGGGGATCGAACCCGGGCCCCTGCACTTGCAAGACAGGCGCCGGAACCACTGAGCCAAATCCCCGGCCATGTGGCATTTTCTTTTGAGGAACTGAGGATCAAACTCATGATCATGCACTTGTGAGGCAGGTGCAGCACTAATAAACTAAGTCCCCAACATTCATGTGGCATTTTTTTTTTTATAATGAAGAGTAGTATTCGGTTATTGATAATAGCCACAAGGTGGACATCTGCTGTCGTCTGTCTTACATTCTTGGAGCCAGTCTGTTCCAGAGTATACTGGAAACAGAGAGGTTATAAGATTTCATAGAGCAAGGGAAAGATTGCTTGTCTAACATGTGTGAGGTCCTGGGTTCCACCCTCTGTGCTGAGAGAAAAGATCGAAGTTCCACCTCTGTACATACTCACCCTTCTCATATCAGGAGCCTCGGTCCTGCCACATACACATTGTACTGTGAGACAGACTCACACTTCATGTTCTTATGTGTAATAATTGGGATGTATTACCAACTTGAGAACTACTGGGCAGATCCCTAAGTAAGGACGAAAATCGCCTGATACAGGAAATGAGATGAGGGGTAGTGCTGAGCCAAAGTGTCCAGAAGTGTGACTTCAGAGCAGAAGGGCTACTCTGGAAGGAGAGCAGTTCAGTCTTGCCATGTGATGACTGCCGCTCGGTTTGGGAGGGCAGGCGTGAACGGAGGGACGGTGTGGGGTGGCCTGCGACCCGGAAGGGCAGCAGTCTAGAGCGGGAGGTAAGCTAGGGTGATTGTACTTGCTGTTGTATGAAGCATTTAGCATAGTACTGCATTGATGGTGAAATGTTTCCTATTACAGGGTATAGATGCTAGCTACTGTCGAACTGAATTTCCAAAGTTGAAGACACTGTTCTGATTGTACCTAATACCTTTTCCCTCTCTGTTTTAGAGTATGCGGTTGAAACTGATTGCAAATAACACAACCGTGGAACGGAGATTTAGTTCATGGATTGGTGGCTCCATTCTAGCTTCTTTGGTTAGTAGATGAATGACAAGAATAGTTTTAAAAGTTCTTACTTGAATGAGGAACTCCAGTGTTTCCTTTATATTTCATTGTCAGAAGAGTGCAGGACCTAATACCAGTTTTATGTCCTAATATAACAAAGTAACTTTTTGCCTGTTATTGGACATTTCCTAGCCTAATTTCAATTTCCTCTCTTAGAGCCAGAAATATGAATGTACTCGTGCCTCTTCCTGCCCCTTTAGGCACTGGTTAGGATTTGTATGTATTATATTTAAAATGAAGTAATTTAGTTCTAGTCTATTAGTGTGTCAGAAGCCAGGATTTGGGTTTTGGGCAAAAGAAGTTCTTGTATTGAGTCTTGGACTGGTGTCCGCCTTGAGTGAGGAGAAAGCAGGACCTGAGACTTGGAGCACTCCCCTTTCCTCGCAACGGCTGAATGTCTGTCACAAAGTGCGCAGGCCGTGTACCTGTGCCTGTTACGAAGTTGGCACAGAGCCGTCACAGCTGCACTGCTTTCCATCCCAGTCTTTTGACAGGTCCTGCCAGGGTTATAGATGGAGAGTGATTTGATAATTTTTCAAACCTAAAAGGCAAGACTGAGATCTTTGGATGTTTTGGAGAGAGAAGAATAATTACTTTGTTTTTTGCTACTGGGGTTCAAACTTGGGACCTTGTGCTTGTGAGGCAGGCGCCGTGCCACTGAGCTACATCCTCAGCCCAGAGGCAAGAAATAAGAGAGTAAGAGAGTAGTTTGGGGGGAGGGAGTTTAAGAATTCACAGTTGAAGAGTTATAAAATATATTAAAAATATTTCCTCATGCGGTGGACATCATTGTGTGTTTGCGTTTCCCAGGGCACCTTTCAGCAGATGTGGATTTCCAAACAAGAATATGAGGAAGGAGGGAAGCAGTGCGTGGAAAGGAAATGTCCTTGAAAGTCACCAGACCTCAGCCTTCCTGTGTCACCTTACGTTTCATAGCTTTAGTATACTCAGGAAAGAATTACCATCTTTTGTAGAATGTTTATACATTTTTGCATATTTCAATTTCCACTTAAATTTTTTAAGGCTTTAACTGGCTCTGTATTAAAATGAGTTTGTGCTTTCCTTGAAATGCACTTATTCTGATTATGAACATTTTATAATTTTGTATAAATGTCTATTTTCTCTAAATATTTTGCTTTCAGTAAAATGCTTTACAACTCTGCTTAGTATATTAATTACCAGTGAATGGTAGAATTGCTTTTTATTGACTAGTAAAGTTATTACCTATGCTTTTTACCGTAAGCTTATAAAATTAAATAAAAATTACCAGCCATTCCAGAAATATTTGATTGTTGTGTACTTTGATTTGCTACTTTTAAGCACTACACAGGTATTTATTATTATTTTGACCAAAAGTATTCATGTAGTTCCCATCTGCCTCATAGCCAATTAATAGTAACAGGAAAAATGTGTCTGAATTCCAAAACCACTTCACGGCCTCTGCTTTGTTGTTTTTTTTTGAGACAGGGACTCACTTTGTAGGTCTGGCTAGCCTTGTGCTTAGCCTTAAACTCACATCACAGCAATCCTCCTGCCTCTGCCTCTCAAGTGCTGGGATTACAGGCGTGAGCCACCACACCCGGCACTGGAATGTGGTACTGGTTGCTGTGGGCGTGAGTCTCCACGCCCAGTTCTGTATGTGGTTACTGGAATCAAACCTAGGTCCCTGCACTTGTAAAACAGGCGCAGGAATCACTGAGCTAAATCCCCGGCCCCTTTGCTTTGTTAAGAACACTTTTATACTGCAGGACAGCATGTGATGTTAAAGCATGCGTAGATGTCAGAATTTTTAAGGTGGGGATTTGGCCTGAACTTTATACCAAATCTTAGACTACTTGTAGAATTCACATGTTAACGTTTAGAACAAACTAAGTCATTTGATTAGAAACACAATTTTTATTTATTTGTTTATTTTTCAGAGACAGGGTCTCGCTTTTGTGGTTCAGGCTGGCCCTGAGCTCAGCCTAAAACTCACAGCAATCCTCCTGCCTCTGCCTCCTGAGTGCTGGGATTACAGGCATGAGCCACCACGCCCGGCACTGTAGTATATGGTACTGATTGCTGGTGGGCATGAGTCTCCACACCCAGTATTGTATGTGGTTACCGGGGATCCAAACCGGGTCCTTGCGCATACAAGACAGGCGACGGAACCACTGAGCTAACTCCCCAGGCTGAAACACAATTTCTTTATAAACCATTTAATACATATTTTTGTACTTTGACTACTATCCAAGAAGAAAATTAGGAATTTTTTTAGGCAAGACTTGACTTCTGGGCCTTAGCAAGATGCGGAAACTTTTCTCGCAGAACTTTCTGTTTCTTTCTCTCCAAGTTTTTCTTTCTTGCGTCAATGCGGGCTTGTTTCTCAATTCTCAATCTAGAATAGTAATAGCACAATAGCAATTTTTACTTAATGCTATACATCCAAATCTGTTACATAAAAGCTTAAATTGTACCAGTCTATTTAGTGCACCATGTATATTATTAAACTTCATCACAGTCACTGTAAACATACACAAGAGACAGATGTTGAAATCAAAAGCACATGTATCTGAATAAACTATGGGTCCTACTTGTGACTGGAAAATGTCCAGGTCCTACAAGCCTGTAACACATTAACGAGGAGGACAGAGCCAGACTGGAGACATTTGGCAGGAAAATAAAGCCCTGACTGAGCGGGTAATCCCTGACCAATGCTTGCACCCAGAGTGGACACGCTAGGTATGATGATACTGCTGGTTAAGTTCACTGGGGAAGATGGAAAATATAAACTGATACTAAAGATGTTAATGCTTAATTTTGTTTTCTTTCTGGTTCTGGGGATTGAACTCAGGGCCTTGCACTTGCCAGGCAGGTGTGGCACCACTGAGCTAAATCCCTGACCCTTTAATGCTTAATTGAAAGATATTTCTTTTTTTTTTGAGACGGTCTTGCTTTTGTGGTTCAAGTTGGCCCTGAGCTCAGCCTCCAACTCACATCACAGCAATCCTCCTGCCTCTGCCTCCCGAGTGTTGGGATTACAGGCGTGAGCCACCACACCCGGCACTGTGATATGTGGTGCTGACTGCTGCTGGGCGTGAGTCTCCACACCCAGTATTGTATGTGGTTAACTGGGGTTCGAACCCTGGTCCTTACGCTTGCAAGACAGGCGCCGGAACCACTGAGCTAAATCCCTGGCCCTGAAAGATGTATTTCTGTTAAAATTATTTTACAATATTGCTTATTAGTTTTTGGTATAGAGGAATGGAAACAAGTTTGGGGGGGAAAAAAGGCAGTCTTGGAAGAGCATGTCCTGAAACTACTGTACTATCCAAGGCAGTTGTCAACATTAACTTTCGGCTGCTTTTCTGGCCTTGAGTTCTGATGTCTGTAGTTAGTCAGAAACCCTGTGTTCACTGTCCCATCCCCTGCTGCACCCAGCGCAGAGGGAGTAAGAACCACACACTTGCAATTCTTTCCTTCATGTGCAGCTTTGGGGTTAAATTCCCTGGCTCTGTCCGGTTTGGGATGTGGATTTAGTGTTTTAAATAGCTCTTTGAAAATACCTTATTTAGCTTTTATAATTGCTAACTGGTGGTTCTCGGGACTACTCACTTCCCTCTACCATCAAGGAAGGCCTGTATTTTCCTTATACGGTGATAAACTGAATCCACCAAAGCTGAGTAATTCACTTCAGTGGGACATAAAGAAATGTGTCCTCTTCAGATTCTTGTTCCTTGAATTTTTCTAGGTAATGTATGAATTTCATGCAAAATTTCATCTGTGGCATAAATGGGTTAAAATGAAACTGCGATAGGAAATAGGTGGAGATGAGCGTTTTGTAGGATAGTAACTCAGACCTAAGAAGTGCACCAGACCTCTTCTCGTTAGCCTGCAGCTCGGGTTACTTGGCTCTGCACTTTAACACAGCGGCAGGATTTCCCCATATACTTACACACGGGTAGATAAATGGGTAATAAAGCTTTCAAAAGGACATACACACTAGTACTGACAGTGGCTGTTTGATTACACATGTGACATTTCTCCCTTCATTTTTACATTGTCCTATTATTTCCACAATGAATATGTACTATTTATGTAATAAAAACTGAAATGTAGGGCTGGGGAGTTAGCTCAGTGGTTCAGGCGCCTGTCTTGCAAGCACAAGGACCGGGGTTCGATCCTCGGTAACCACATACAATACTGGGCGTGGAGACTCACGCCCAGCAGCAATCAGTACCACATACCACAGTGCCGGGCGTGGTGGCTCACACCTGTAATCCCAGCACTTGGGAGGCAGAGGCAGGAAGATTGCTGTGATGTGAGTTTGAGGCTGAGCTCAGGGCCAGCCTGAACTACAAAGCGAGACCCTGTCTCAAAAAAAGAAAAAAAAAAAAAAAAAACCCTAAAATGTAAAAGTTTAACGTGGCTCTGATGTAGAGATACAGCTGTGTTCCTCTTTCAGTGTCTGCTCACCTGACAAAACGATCCACATACGGCATTGCAAAGAATCGCTTCCTGTTGTATCTTTTATTAAGGTACCACGGTATAGGCCACTGCTTAAATTTGTGCCTGCCAAGAAAGAAGAAAGGAATTTGCCTCAAAGAAAACCACATTTTCGGTTTCCTAGTTTTCCACCTTTTCCTAATTGGCTTCAAATAAATTAACTCAAAAATTAGTAGAATGTGAAACTTTAAAAGGTCTTGTTTGTTTGCAGTCCTAGAGATCAAACCTAGGAACCGCCACCCGGTAGCAAAGCCCTATACCATGGCCCTACCAAAGTTTTTAGTGGGACATTTCGGCAATTTCTCTGTTTTCTGTGCTGAATGGGATAATGGGATGGTCACAGATGGCACAGCTGCTGCCCTAAATATGGCTCTGAGCAGTCCTACTGCTCAGAACTCCACTGAAAGAACTTGTGAAATGATATAATTTCACCATGTATAATCTCAAGAATCCAGGACGGTTCTTTAACTTCCCAGTTCATTCTTTGTTTTGTTGAGGTTTAAGGTACATTTTGAAACTACATTTTAGCTGCTCAACTGATACTTAAACCCTAGAAGAGTTTATTTTTACCCTGGGCTTTCTTAATTGTTATGGCTGTCAATTCTTTCAATGTCCAAGAAGCCTGAGAATTATATGTAAAAGAGAAGAAACCATAACAGTAATTTACATAATTTGGCTAAGGCCTTTTCCGATGGTACCATGAGCAAAATGAAACTGGGCCACTTGACCTTATCCCTCAAGAAATTATTTTCTTTTTTTTTTTTAATTCATTGATTCTTAACGGTCAAAGGCAGCAGGGCTAAGTCCTGAAATCAGCTTCAAGAGTTCTATAACCCGAAATGGAATATGTACCTTAGATTTTCCTGGGGAAAGGACCCATAACTTTCTTCAAAATTCTAAAAGATCATATGACTCAAGATACAAACCACTTACTTAAAGACCCTCTGCGCATTAATAAGTGAAGGAAGGAAATGGGATGTCTGGGTTAGTACTGGTTTTACCTCACAACGCTGCTTTCATTCATTCATCTTGTTTCTAAAGTAGTTTGTGATTTTTTCTTCCCTAAGATACATCTCGAGTATATTTAATGCAGCCGGCCTGCCTCTCTCCTCTTTCGCAATACTGGCAACTGTTCCATTGTGGATCTGTGTCTCAGTCTTTTTAAATTTTATTTTGAGACAGGATATTGCTAAGTTGCCCAGGCTGGCCTCCAACTTGTGATCCTACCTACCAGCCTCCTGAGAAGCTGTGACTATCAGTGGCTAACTAGAGAGTTTTCTTAAAAAATTCTGGGCAGGGGAATGAGATATAGGATCTCCATTCTCATCTTAGAAGAGTCACAATGTAATCCATGTACCAAATGATTCTTCCAAAGATGTCTCTTCTCCAAGCACCAGGTCTTGCTTTTTCTTGACCAGTCTGAAGAAGTCTCAGAGCATCTTCTCTTTCCTGGACAACTTTATCTAATGCATCCATGGATTCAACTACCTGAGAAAAGAACACAAAGATCCAGGTCTGACAATCCCCGTAACAATTCTAAAGAAAAACAATACATAAAGACTTAAGCTACAGATGATCTACCATCAGTATTTATCAAGGAACTACCATCAGAGCTTCCTCAATGTACTCATTGGTGTTACTTTCCGTAACTTAGCTTTGTTTAAATGAAAATCTATCTAGCTCTGATTTTCCATGTATTACTTCTGCTTGTGTGGCATATCCTTGAATAAATTCCTTTTAGAGACTGAGCTTAGCTATTTCAAAGTTTACCGAACTGAGAGGTGGTAATAGTTTGTTACTTTTGTTGTACTAAAAAACATGTTTTGTCCTCAACCAATCACCATTTTCCTCACATTCTCACCCAGCTCTTCTCACTATTGGGAGAGTAATATCAGTTCATTTTGATTTTACAGTAATTTCAAAGATCTCCAAGCTGTAAGAAGATACTTCTACAACTGTTACTTATTTTTATCCCTTTCTTGAAGGTTCCTATGGTATGATTTTTGTGAGTGGAGTAATATGTATTTGTATGGAAACATTCATAGGGGCGATTATAATGTCAGATGAGACAAATTTCTTCATAATTAAAATTCTAAAAACCATCTGGGATAATGGTATTCAAGGATTATTACTTGCTGAATAAAGCTGGAATCCATGAGTCCACACTGGCAGGAAGCGATGGTAAAGAGAGAAATGAGGACCTGTGAAAGCCTTTCCTTACAGAAGAAGGCTATTAATAAATGCAGAGCGAATACTAGGGTTCAATGATCACTATTTTCCAAATGTTTTCATTTTGTTTCAGTTTGGTTTCTTTGAGGTACTGAAGATTGAACTTGGGCCCTTGTGCTTCCAAGATAGGTGCCGTATGACTTGAGCTAAATCCCTGGCAGCAGATGTTGTAATTGATTCAGGCAAGCCTCATCAATGGATGCTAAAACCACAGACTGGATGTTGAGGAATTACAAGACATGTATATAATCTCAAAGTAGTTCCCAATAAGGGTTTTAAAAAATTCAGATAGGAAGAAAAACTAGTAACTACATGGTGGAGAAACCTGACAGACACCACCTTCACCAAGATACTAATGTTATCATCAGTAACAGAACAAATTAACATCCTGACCTCCGGATCTGTGGACTATGAGGACCACAGCACCACCCTCATACTTCTGTCAGTATTACAGAAATACCAGACAAACCCAAACTGAGGGACTGGCCTATTCACTTTAAATATGTCCATTTCTAAGACAATGCACCAGCTACAATGCATGTGCTTGTAATTTCAGGACATGGGAGGCTGAGGCAGGAGAACTGCTGCAAGTGTGAGGCCGGCCTGAACTACACAGCAGAACTTAAAAATCCAATGAAACAAAACAAAACATAAAATAATGAAAGGCCAAGTCTCCAGGTTAAAGGAGACTAAAGAGACACAAAACTGAAAATGCAGGATCTAGGATTTTCTTTTGCTATAAAGAACATTGC
>PVIR01046108.1:0-10632 GCA_004026965.1 Petromus typicus
GTGACTCTGCTCACCTGCAGGACTGTCAGATGAGTTAATGGAGAACATAGTCTAGAGATAATTCTCCACTGGAAAAGTCTAAATACTACTTTTCCATTGTTCAAATACTATTGACTTTCCCCCAACAACTCGAATATTGTCTTGCTTGTTTATTACTTTTTTCCTCAGTGTTTATACAGCACTGCGATAGAGCAAACACTGATATACATGACACCATAGCTAGCAAAGGCTATTTCTGCTGGTTTCTCTCACTAGAAATTGATTTCATGGCTATGGGTCAGACAATGGAAAGAGCACAGGCTTTGGAGCAGAGAGATCTGAGCCCAGACCTCAGCTGCACCTCTCATTAAGTGAACATGCTCCACTAAACTGCTACAGCTTTCCAAGCACTGGTCTCTGTTGTGGGTTATATCTGTGTATCCTGCAAGGCCTCTGGTACTCACAGCAGGGGTTTTAACAGGGAAATGGGTGGCATACTTCACATCACACAGTTGCTGATAGTGGAAGTAAGTTACATATGTTTTTACTCTTTTTTTTTTTTTTTTTTTTTGCGACAGGGTCTTGCTTTGTAGTTCAGGCTGGCCCTGAGCTCAGCCTCAAACTCACATCAAGCAATCCTCCTGCCTCTGCCTCTAGAGTGCTAGGATTACAGGCATGAGCCACCACACCCGGCACTGTGCTATGTGGTATTGATTGCTGCTGGGCATGAGTCTCCACGCCCAGTATTGAATGGGGATCGAACCTGAGTCCTTGGACTTGCAAGACAGGTGCCAGAACCACTGAGCTAAATCTCTGGCCCTCATACGATTTTACTCTTGAAAGAGGGCATGATCCAATGTGTCACACATCATCAATCAAGAGCATTCAGAAATTTATGACTAAAACTCGATTCATTAATGTTCATCCTGGTTATGGTTTGATTCAATCAAATATTCATCATTTTTCTAAGAATCATGGGAATCTCAAAAGTCAAGTGCACCCATTAAATAAGTCAGTTTAGCTGGGCATAAAGCCCTTTTTTACTTCATTCATTCTTAAATTTCCACTAGCTTACCATCAGGCCTGTCCAAGTAGCGAGGGGATGACCAGCAAGTGTGGGAGATCTCGCTGGCTGCCACCTTGTTGCTGAAGATCACTAGTTAGTTGGAGTCAGAGACTAGGTGGAGTTCGAAGTTTAGGATTTCATAGTTTAGAAACCTCCTGCAAAACCTCTCTTCACTTTTTCTTCCTTTTAATTACAGGCTTGGGTGAAATATCACTTTGCATTTGCATAAAATAAATCCCAAAGAGCAGATTATCATAGAATAAATACATCACCTTGAAGGGTAAAGATTAACTATAGCTGCAGAAAAGTAGATTTAGTTTTCTTTGTTTTCCTTGTTTGGACTATACTCAAGTGTGCTTTCTCTTTGGAATTCTTCCCATGGAACCTCAGATGCCACAGAATACAAATATACCAGCAAAACAAACTATTCATCTTTAACTCATTGCAAAGCAAAAATTTTACATTGACAAAGAAAGAACTTTACACTTATAATTGCCTCAGTTCCATCTCTCAATCAATCTGACCACCTTGCTTCATCTCTACCAAAGTGAATATTTTAACTTCAACATGTATCTCTGGTTCAGTGTCCTAGAAGACCAAGTAGATCATGAGAGTCAGAGAGAAAATCAAGGCAATGCTACGTGGGCCAGGTGCCTGCAACATGACTTTGGTGGGAGTTTTAAGAAATGGGACAAAAATATTCTTTAAGGCTTATATATTTCACAGTCTATTTCACCATCATAGATAAAGTATAGATTTGGAGCTAATGCCAAAGATATTAATAAAGTGGCCATATATCTTCATTATCCTCTAAACACACACCTATGTATATAGGAACAGGTTTTTCACCTTGTCATTGTTTAGCAATTCCTGGCCTAGGGTGGTGACCTTACTGAAAAAAGAGAACATAATTTTTGGAAGGATTTACTCTTAACTATGTGAAAATAGTACCAGATAATACTTGGTTAAATATTTACATATGTTGTTATAACAGATTTTAAATTTTCCATAATGAAAAATCAAACTTAATAAAATACACTTTCTAAAGTGCATGTATTAGTTAGAAAACTAGCAACATAGCCCAAGATATGCTTTCAGAGTTAAAATTTTGCATTGGAAAATACTGATTGTTCTTTGGCTATCAAATCAATTTTCCAGTATTTCAATACAATCAGCTGACCTTGAGTAGTCCTGCTCCTACATGCCAACACATCCCTGGCAGCTGAAGTTCTGAAATGAGTCAAGAGGCAACTGCCTAATTTATATAAATGAATAATTTCCCTCAGTTAATGAGCAATTTATTTAAATTTTTGTATTCACTATTGAGGTAGGGATCTATTCCTTTGGCATTCTATTGTTAGCTTCTCAGCATTTATTTTCTTCTTCCTGATTTCTTCATGTTTTTAATTATACTGTTATTTGACCACATCTATAAATATTTCTATCATGCTGGCTGATGATTTTAATTTGCACTTGTGTATTTGATTTAGTTTACTGAAGAATGTAATTTCCAGGTGCATCCATTTATCCATTTGTCTAGAAATGTCTCAAGTTTATTCTTTATGGATAACCATTTGGGTTGTTTCCAAGATTTAGTTATTACAAGCTATGCTGCCATACACATGGATGTGAGTATATTGCTGTGGTTTCATGCTTTTAATTCTTTTGGGAAGATACTCAAAAGATGAATAGCTGGGTCAACTGAGGGAGAAACATCCACATGCATTTCCACGGTAGTTACACCAGTCTACACTCCCACTAACAGGGGAGCAGGGCTCCTTTTCCCATACGCTCTGCCAGCATTTGATGTTGCTTAATTTCCAGATAATAGTCATTGTTTCTGGAGTGAAATAGAATCTCAGCATTATTTTCATTTGTAATTCTTGAGTGACCCATGATAAACATTTTTCATGTATTTATTTAGTTTATATTTCTTCATCTAAGAAGTCTATATTCACCAAAACCAAAATAAACACATAAAAAACATGTGTCAGGATCAGTGGAACAGAGTAGAAGACACAGAAACAGCCCCTAATACATTCAGCCACTGTGTCTTTACTAAAGAAGCCAAACAAGTTCACTGGAAGAAAGCTAGCCTCTTTAATAAGTGGTTCTGGTAAAATGGCTTTCTTCATATTGAAGACTAAAACTAGTCCATTTATCTTTTAGTGTGGATTGAACTAACATAAAATTTGATCAAACATCTAAATATTAAAACAGAAAGACTGAATCTGATGGAAGAGGAAATAAGTAGAACACTAGAGGACATAAATGTAGGAAAAGACTTCATGAGGAAAATTATGACTCCATGGGAAAAATTACAAGAATCAACCATTTAAATTTTAGTTATTAAAAATACTTTGCACAGCAAGAAAAATCACCAACAGAGTGCAAAGACAGCCCATAGTGTAAGAGGAAATTATAACTCATAGCTCCTCAACCACGGACTAATAACTAGAACATATAAGGAATTGAAAAAAAATCACTCCCCAAATTTAAAGACCTCATCCAAAAGTGGACATTTGAAATGAATACAGACTTTTCAGATAAAAAAAAACGCAATTAGAAATATCACTAGTATCAAGCATAGGCTACAAATTGACAAGCTGTACTATAACTAATTTAGCACCTATAACCATATGAGCAAGATCTACAGTTATATAATGCAGTCCAACATAAACCAGGAGTCTGCATACAATTAATTTTCCCTTAGTGGAGAGATTTTACCCTTCGGGGAGAATTTAAGACAGATGGAAGTAAAGCAGAGAGATAAACGAAGGGAAATGCTGTAGAGGTAAAGTTGGATGACAATAGATGGTCAACTAAGGTATGGGAACTAGGGAAGAGGGCAGGAGAAAAAGCATTAAGTATAATGCAAAAGAATATGGAAGTTGATCAGAAATACAAGAGATGATTTCCCCTCACACAAAAATATCATAAACTCAAGAGAGATAGTTGAAGAAAGAGAGAAATAAGATGAGTAAAAGAAGCTCGGGTTAAAGGTAAAAACCTAAAAAAATCAGACAGAAAAAATCAGTAGTGTCCAAGGCAAGTAGTGTCCCTAATCTGTGCCATGCACCCTGCCAAGTGTTCAGTAGGATTTGTGCTCAGTATAGAGATGTTCTTATAGGAGCTGGGGCTGGCCTTGAGCCAGCAGCTTTTTAAGTGCTCCTTTCTGGCCCACCCAAGCCTCCTGAGCTTAGGTTGCTGTGGCACCCTCAGGCTGGGACCACCAAGGTCTACTGCCAGGCCTGTACAGTGGACTCCACTTGGTCTTTGTCAACCTGCTCTATTACATCCCAACTGGTACTTCTCTATCTTGTCCTGCTGTTTGTCTCAGAAGTCCTGCAGCCATTGAGTATATAGCCCATGGCTGCTCTGTTCCACTGACTCCTCCGCAACGAGTTAATGCAAGTTAAGCAACAACTTGAGGTTGCTCAAATCTGTCTGTATCTTTCTTTCAAGCCACTGGCTATCACTCACTCCCACCCCAGCTATGCTCAGGTCCCTGACTTTGAAGCACACAATATAAAAATCAAAAGGGTAGAGTTAGCAGCTTTTTTGGTAAGGATGAGACAAGATATCTGGTCACTTAGCTCTGTTTGCCATTAAAATCTGCTGCCATGCAGCAGTGTCCATTGTGTAGAGGAAATCAAAAGAGAAAAGAGAGACCTTTTCTTCTAAATCTATCCTGTATGGCTTGAGTTAACCATACCTTTTCAGTCCATCAGTTTCCTGGGGACTGCCCAGCGTGGTCATTCTTCTTCTTCTTCTTTTTTTTTTTTTTTAGATAGTATCTTGTTTATAGTTGAAACTGGCCCTGAACTCAGCCTTGAACTCACAGAAATCCTCCTCCCTCTGTGGGGGTGTGATCCGCCATATCCAGCACTGTGGTATGTAGCTCTGACTGCTGATGGACATGAGTCTTCATGCCTAACATTGTAGTATGTGGTTACTCGGGATTCAACCCAGGCCCTTGCACTTGCAAAGCAGGTGCTGGAACCACTGAGCTAAATCCTTGACCCCAAGGTGGTGATTCTGCATGCCTGCCCCTCTGGTAGCCTCACTGGCTGATCCACTGTTTTATGAAGTCTCATTCCTATGCTTTATTTGATCTACTAGTCTCTTATTTCAGATTGGTTTCAGCACCAAGGTATATGTCCTTCTCTTCCTTTCAATTGCTTACGATTTTAGTAGGTTTTTCTCTGAGTAATTCCAACATGACTCCATCTTTCAGGCATTTTCCCTTTAAAATTTATCCGATGCAATCACAAACTGAGCTGCTACAAACATGGGTGCACATATGTCGCTGTGAAATGAGTCTTTTTAGTTTGTGATTGCTAAGTCTTTGAAACAGCCAACTGGAGACTGGATAAAGAAGATGTGGTTCTTTTATAGAATGGAGTATTACTCTGCTGTTAAAAATGATAAGATCTAGTCATTCACACGCAAATGGATGTACCTTGAGGACGACCTCACAAGCAAAATAAACAGGTTACAGGTGTGTAAATATCATATCTTTTCTCTGGTATGAGAAAATGAAGTTGTAAAGGAGTTGTAGTATGTATAGTTGGTATTGTGAGATAGAAAATATTTAAAAGGAAAGAGAGTGTAAAGGTAAATAATGAGGGGAAAAGAATGTGGTAATAATAAAGAAAAAAGAAAACAAAGATTATGTATATGAGGGTGGGGGTTTCAGTGCAGGGGCAAAAGGGAAAAAATGAGAATCAAGTGTCATGTTCTGGTGCAAACTCTCAATGTTGAATGCCATGATGGTGTGTATTCATAATGTACTAGTAAAGATTAAATTTAAAAAATTATCTGATGCATTACATTTATTTTTTAGTTAACAGTGTATTATTTGGACAGTTTGTATAGAAACACTGGTCATAGTATACAGAGTCCCTGTATAATACCTTCCAACAGTCCTTGCTCAGTTTTTCTATTTTTTAATGTGTTGCATTGATACAAACATTGTACAAATGAAGAATCTATATTAACATAGTATTACTAACTAAAGTCTACATTTCATTGCATTAAAGCTTACTTATTGCATTTTTCACTTTTGTAAGTCTTATTAAGTGTAGAATCCTCAACATTACAGTATAATTAAGAAAAGTTTCACTGCCCTAAGAAAATCTGCTGTTTGCCTGCTCCATATTTCCTTACTTCTCTCTACCTTAAATGCCTGGTGATTTCTTATCTTTTTACTCAATAGTTTTACCATTTCCAAGTGTCACAACTTCAGTTATACAGTGTGTAGTATTTTTAGACAGGGTCGTTTCACCTGACATTGTGCATTATTAGTTCCTACAAGTTTTCACAAACTCACTAGCTCATTTCTTCTTATCATTGAATATTATTTCAGTTCAAGGATATACTACACTTCATTTCTTCACCTATTAGGAGACATTTTCAGTGTTTCCAGTTTTAGGCAATCATGACCTATATCTTCACATGAAGATTTTTGTAATGACATATTTTTATCTCATTTGATTAAATACATGGAGCCATTACTGTTAACAGCAGAAAACTACATTTATCCTTATAAGAAGATCAGAGTACCTTACAAAGTGGTTGTATCATTTATATCCCACCAGTATTCAAAGAGAGTTCTTATTTTCCACATTTATGTCAGCATCTGTGTTGTCAGTGTTTTGGATTTGAGGTATTTTAATGTGCAAATAGTGGTATAGTTCATTTCATGAATGCTTCCTTTCATGAATAATTTGGTTCGCTATTACAGGCATGTGACATAATTTTACTTCATTTGATGAACTCTGCATTGAGAGACGGACATGACCAGGGCCATCGTCCCAAGGATCATGGGAAAAATTAAGTTCACAAACCAATGTGCCATGGTTTTTTATTTTCACTTGTAAGTTCCTTAAGAAATATTGTGCTGAATATTCTTTCAACACATAGTTATCTTTATATCTTTGATAAAAATATTTTTCAGTTTTTATGCCCAATTAAAGCAAATTTTGGGTTTTTTTTTTTTTTTGGTATTTTTATGATTTAAAAATCCTCTGAATATTTTTAATGTCTTTGTCTAGTTATGTGCTTTGAAAATATTTTCTATAGGTCTGTTTGTCCTTTCATTCAATGTATTTTACTGAACAGAAATTTTTAATTTTAATAAAGCCCAATTTGATAGCTTTTTCTCTCATAGATCATATGTGTAGTGCTGAATCTAAAACTCACCACGAAAACCAAAGCTGCCTGGGTATTTCCATGAGATGTCATTCTACCCAGCTATAAAAAGGATCAAATCTGTCATTCTTAAATACTAACAAGTATCAAAAATTGTGCAGTAAGGAAGAAGCTGCACACAAAAGAACACAAACAGCATCATCATAAGTAAGTAAAATTTATAGCACAGACAATGGTTCAGAAATAAATGCACAAAACTGATTCCTTGGGACACTTTCAGGAACTTAATATACATCATCACGAAAAGCTTGGGGCAAGATAGAACTGGGTTGGCTGCTGTTGCATGCTTCTATAAATCTAGTGAGATTCATGTAGATAAACTTTTAAAATAGGTAAAGTTTATTACATGTGAGTTAACTCCAGATAAGATTATAAGTGGTATACTATCCTATGAAAAAAGGAAGCACATCTCTAAAAACATTCCAGACAATGATGAAATGAAGTTATAGGAATTAACTCTATACAGCAATTGAGGTATGATAGAAAATTTATTAAATACATTTTAGATTAGTTGCACTTCTTGACCTAGTTAATCAGTGTACGGCATTAATTAAAAACATATTATTAGGCTGGGGATTTATCCCAGTGGTTCCAGTGCCTGACTTGGAAGCACAAGGGCCCAGGTTTGATCCCCAGTAACCATTTACAACAATGTCGGGCCTGGTGACTCACACCCACCAGCAATCATTACCACCTAACACAATGCTGGGTGTGGGGACTCACATGTGTAATCCCAGCACTTGTGAGGCAGAGCCAGGAGGATTACTGAGTTTGAGGCTCACCTAGGCTACATAGTGAGCTTAAGCCCAGCATGAACTATAAAAGGAGACATTGTCTCTAAAAACAAACAACCAAAAATCAAAGACAAAAACAAAACATACCATGCACATTTACCTTAAAATCTGTGTCCAGGATGTTGTATTTCATACTACATTAAGTTATCTCACAAATTAAGATAAATATTTATACAAAAGGCTTTAGGAGCTCCAAGAATAAAATAGCTTTTCAAAAAACATAGAATTTGGGTTGTGTCATTTGATATGAAAAGATTTGTATATCCTGATATTTTAACATGCACTACGGCTTTGTTGGTGTCCCTTTCTTTCAATTTGTCATTTATTAGATGGTTAAATATTTATTTATTTCACCATCTGAATTCAGAACATGAAATAGAGAATTCTTACAGTAGAAGTGTTCTATGAATAACACTGGCCTTACCAACCATAAATTTGTTAAAGAAATTTAAGCATATGTCACTGTGATATGAGTCATTTAATTCTTGTGTGTATATAACTAGCAGAGTGATGGGTGGGTTAAATCAGACCTCCAATCCTAGCTCTTTGAGGAATCTCCAAACTGATCTCCACAGGGGTTGTACGAGTCTACAATCCCACCAACAGTGGAGAAGGGTTCCTTCTTCTCTGCAGCCTCACCAACATTTGCTGCTGGCTGATCCTGAAATGGCAGCCATTCTATGTGGAATGAGATGAAATCTAAGCGTTGTTTTCATCTGCATCTCTCGAATGACTAATGATGTTGAGCATTTCTTCATATGCTTCTTAGCTGTTCTTACTTCTTCCTCTGCAAAATATCTTTTCATTATAGATGTCCATTTTTGAATTGGGTCTTTAAATTTGAGTAGGATGATTTTTTTAACTCCTTATATATTATAGATAGTAGCCCTTTGTCTGAGGAACAGCTGGTAAAGATTTTTTTGCACGTTGTTGGTTGCCTTCTTGCTTTGTTGGTGGTTTCCTTTGCTGTGCAGCTTTTTAAAAGAATGAGGTCCCATTTGTGACATATGTGCATCCATGTTTATAGCAGCTTAGTTTGTGATTGCTAAATCTTGGAAACAACCCAACTGTCCATCAGTTGGAGACTGGATAAAAAAGCTGTGGTTCTTCTACAGAATGGAGTATTACTCTGTCATAAAAAATGATGTTTGAATCATTTATACTTAAATGGACATACCTTGAGGATATCCTCATAAGTGAAATAAATAGGTCACAGATAGGTAAATATCACATCTTTTCTCTAGTATGAGAAAACAAAAGTGTAAATGAGTTCTAGAATTTTATGTTATATATTATGAAATAGAAAATACTCCAAATGAAATAGGGTGGAGGGGAAAAATAATGAGATTATAACAAAAAAGAAAAGAAACAAATTTTATGTATATGGGGGGTGGGTAGGACTATGGGAAAAATGAGAATTAAGTTGTGTCATATACTGGTACAAATTCTCATTGTGGAGTGCAATCATGATATGTATATGTAATGCACCAATAAAAATTTCAATTAAAAAAAGAAATTTAAGCAGATATCTCTGTGAGTCATCTTAACAGCTACACTGTAGAAATATGTAGCATCAACATAAAACAGAATACAGCATAATAATTTTGATTCACATGCTGATTTACCCACTCAGCCTCTTCAAATATCCTCAACACATATGGTGAGATACACTTTGTATATAGGATCTCATTATGCACATTTTCTGTGTTTTAAAAATTGAAAAGTTTAACATCTGTGTCACTGTTAAATAAAACTTTAACACAAGATTAATCTCTATCAAACACATATTATTTTTCCTTTAATAATTATTCTCAAATTTGTTCTGTTAGTAACTTAGTAAACGCATTCACCTTGGGTGATCTTATTTTACTTCAGGTTTGCCAAAATGCAGAACAATATTGAAATTAATATTTATCATTAGCCATTTGGTACAATTAAAAGTCTTAGTGATGCTTCGTTTTTCATGAAAATGGTGCAAAACATATGTGGTTGACCAGTTATAGTTCTAGACTAAGAGTTGTATGTCTCAACATATGAAAATAGCTACTCTGGTCCAGTATAAATTCCCAAGATTACCTGGCAAGTGATTCCAGTTTTTTTCTACTTTGGGAGATACTTTATTAAGAGACTTGCATTCTTTCGGGTTCTATGGGGATACGGAGGGCCTGAATAATCTCAGACACATGCACATATATGTACACATGCATGTATGTACACACACATGCTTCCATTTGCTTTCACAATGTATATTTTAGATGTATCATTGTTCTCCTGATTTTATCTGGTCTTATTTATTGATTTTTTGGGACTATTTTGAGCTTTATAGTACAGGCGGCATATTGGAGAATTTTAATCCTACATAAATTATTATTTAATATGTGAGTATTTGTATAAATTTTAAAATGGTGTGACCCCCTAGAACTATAGTTATTTGAAGCAGATCACTTGGAGGTATCCTTCTGTTTTCATGACACACAATCTAATTCAAAACTAAATTCTTGCTGATGTTAGGAAACTTAAATATACTGTCTGCTCATAAGTCCCCAACATGCTACCTCTAAGTAGCTCTTTGGTACACTG
>PVIR01046109.1:0-10403 GCA_004026965.1 Petromus typicus
GAAGTGGCTCCCTCTTTTGGTATTCATGACAAAGAAAGAAATCAATTAAATAGTGAGTCAGACCAAGATGACAACAGGTGACAGATTTCACTTTCTTTTAAAAATTTTCTTACTTTTTTTTATTAGTTCAAAATGACTACACTTGTTGTGGAAAGTTGGTATGTGTACATTACACCTTTTAATTTGCTTCTACTTTCCTTTCCTTTGCCTACCTCTCCTTCTCCCTCTGTCTCTAGACTTAACTATGAAGGAATAACTGTGTTCGAGACTATTATTTATTTGAAAGGCCCCGGGTCATCCATTCACCCATTCTGTTAGCATTTTCTGTGAGTATCTATACTGTGTCCCAGTGACTTTTCTGGCTCAACTGGCCCAGAGGCAAATGAGACAGAGTTCTTCATCTCCTGGATTTTTATCTGTGAAAAGCATGCATTAAGAACTCTAAAAATTCCCAGACTTTTTGACCTACTTGGTACATTTTTTATTAATTCAGTCTTATAAATACTTGAGATTTACAGACTGATAAACACAATCCCCCATTTTTTCTTTACCTACAGTGCTGAAAACTCTGGTCTGTTTAAATGTGAACAGTCGGAGAACACCTTGTATCAAACGCCTCCACTCTGTTGCCTGTGTTCTTTCCGGGAAGTGCTATGGCCTGAGCCGAGGGCTTCACACATGCATCGTGCACTGAGCTATATCCCGGTGCACGTTTTGATTTACCTATAAATGGGCAAGTTCATGTGGAAAAATATGGATAACTTTTGTTTTGGTGCTTTTTTCCTGTCTGAAATCCTTACATTTTTTTTTACATTACAATGATTTTAAGCTTCTTTCAATCTGAAGATGTAAAATTGCTAACTTTGGTGGTAGAAGATATTTCTACAAAGCAACAGCTTGACTGTTTTTCCTCCATCCATGGATCTTCTACCTCTGATTTCTGTATGTTTTTTTTTTTTTTTTTTGTTTTTGAGATAGGGTCTCGCTTTTTATCTCAGGCTGGCCCTGAGCTCAGCCTCCAACTCACATCACAGCAATCCTCCTGCCTCTGCCTCCCGAGTGCTGGGATTACAGGCGTGAGCCACCACGCCCGGCACTGTGGTATGTGGTACTGATTGTTGCTGGGCGTAAGTCTCCACACCCAGTATTGTATATGGTCTCTGGGGAATCGAACCCAGGCCCTTGCGCTTGCAAGACAGGCGCCGGAACCACTGAGCTAACTCCCCAGCCCTACCTCTGATTTCTGAAAGGGTGTCAATTTCGTTGTCCGAATACCTCAGTGGACTCTTCTCCATCTCTAAAGGAAGTGTTTCAGGTGGTAATTACATTCGGGCTAGACTGAGTCTTAAGTGGGAAGAGACTGTGGAGAAAGATCAGGAATATTTTGTTCCTTCTTACCAAGAAATGTGAATTGCCAGGTTCTCGGGAGCAAAATATGTCCTAGCACACTGGTAAGTATCCAGTCTTCTCCCAGACTTGGGAAGATGCACTGTCCCATTCTCTGGCGTGAGCGGGACTGGTCACATGTTTTGGCAAATGAGATCAGAGTACGTGTGGCACGTGTTAACCAGGTGAGGGGGTGTGTGAAGAGCCCATGTCTCACCCATCGAGGCTCCTTGCTGTGATGGTCATGAAATGGTGTGGAGAAGGTGGAGCTCCCTCCTGAAGGCTGGAATTTCTTAGCGATATAAGCCTGAAATCTGTGATCTACTTTTGCTATATATTGTGGAGATAATTAAATTGGCTGCACTACACTGTTGTGTCTTGGAAGTGGTTTATTCTCACATCAGAGTCTAGACCTCTTGGGTCAATGAAAGAAAAAAATGATGAAAAAATAGCACAGCTTTTTCTGAGTTAAAAATCATTCACTGAATAAAGTGTTCTTTCCAAGAGTGTTTTTTTTTTTTAAACCTCAAATAATTATTATAGAGTAATGAGTCGGGAAGAGTTACTGATATTAAAAATCTCTGATAGTGGTTTCTTCTTTGTATACATCCTCTCTAGGCAGGAAGTGTTTTTATGCTTCTGAGTCTTAAAGGCAGCTCTTCCCGTGGATCTTATTGGTCACCCCAGTTCACCACGCAGTGTGGAGCCACTTCAGGGGGCTGATGGTCTAAATCAGGGCTCTAGGAAGAAGCAGCTGGTTGGCTCTTTTGTGGCTCAGCCGCAGAAGCCATTCACACATAGGGCCATTGCTTTAGATGTTGATAAAGGATCTGAAACCTTGGACCTGGAAAATGTTTAGTGTTCTTATTTCTCTATTTACTTATTTTACTTAATGCTAAGTGAGAAGTTTCTAAGTATGATGCTGTGACTCCCAATCTACCTACTACTGTCCAGTCCTCCTATTGTATTTCAAGTAAGTTGTCACTGACTGAAATCATTTTTCTTTATTAATCTATAAAACATCTATTGTAAATGGACAACAAGGTCTTATAAAAATACAGTAAACATATAGTACTTTTTTGTGATTATACTTTACATTTCATGATGGGTTCTATTTAGTGCTTTCTCGCCTACTTAAGCTGAAAAATTACTTCCATGTCTGTAGCCTAATGTTACAGAATTTATGTGGCCTCAGTTGTTTTGCTTCTTATGATTACAGGTGATTCACCTGCTAAGCCTGAGCCCTGTCTGCCCCTCCCAGCTGCATTGCTCCTGAGCTCCCAGACCAATCGGGTCCTGTTCCTACATCCTGCAGCCCCAGCTGGGCCCAGGAACAAAGCCTAGGACGGGACACGCCCACCCACCTTTGAGATCCCAGCACCCATTGCTCTACACCCCTACTTCATGTCACCCCCCAAACCTGTCTCACTAACCCCTGATCTGTAGAAGACCAGCTCATAAAGCTGGACTCAGACTCTCCTTTAGCACTCCCCAGGAAGTCCAGCCCGGAAGCTCCAAATTCAGGCCATCTGAGTCCTTTTCCTGAATGTCACCATTTACCCAACAGCACCAAAAAAACATCAGTGAGATTCTGTTCAAAGTAGCAACCCATCACACGAGGCCTGAGGGGCTTCTGCGCATGAGCTTTCCAGTATCTTTTCTCCATGGAGTGAGGGTACTCACTTTCCCGACACAGGGATGTGTCATGACACATGGTGAATGTTTCCTGCCGGGAAAGCTCATCATGCTTCTATGTCCAGTTTTTATTGGATTTCATTACACGGGGATAGTTGGTTGACTCCCGGGCCATTGACTCTCCTAGTGTCCTTCCTTCCCTGGTCACGCCAGTATCACATGGTCTCAGTTTTCTGAACACCTGATCGGTCCTGGGGATAGTGGGTCCTCACTGAGTCATTTCATTGGCACAAACTGGAGGTCCACCCAGAGTCACCTGGTGGGCATATAGGACTACCAAGAATGCCAAGGTCACTCCTGTCCCTAGGTCACCCTTTCACAGGGTATCTTTCAGGACCTGGGGCCAAAGATTGGTGAGTTCTTTGTTTTTTAGTTAGTTATTTAATTAATTGTATTGGTATATTCTAGATATACACCATGATTACATTCACCGTAGGGAATCTGGCTCTGTACATGATAGATCTTGCTCGTTTCTTCTTTTTTCCCGATTCCCCTCCATTCTTCTCAACCTCTGTTCCATTCTTTATTTACAAAAGCTTTGTTTCTATCTTTCCTTTTCCTTTCTTCCCTCTGCTCTCTCCTGTGTAGTTCTTCCCATTTGAGTATTTCCTTCCTGTTCCACATTTTGGTCCTTAGCTACCCTTTTGGTTTCTCATATCCAAGAAACAATGTCTCAAGTTTATACTTTATTACCCAGGGCTCACCTCAACTCATGGCAGCTCTTTTAGTAATACTATTTCTGATCTTAATTATTTGTAATTGCAATTATTTTTGTGCTTATGTTCAACATTCAGTCTTTCAGTTTATTGAATTTCTCTCATCTATTGATCACATTCACAGTCATACCATAGACTTTGCCGCCTCTCCATAATTCAAGTTTCATATGTTCCATTTTCTCTCATTTTTAATTTTTCTATTTTTCTCCTCTGGTATCCTGGCTCTAATACCCTTCAAACCCAGTAAGATCTTTAACATATTGATTTTACATTTCACTTCTCATCATCTTGATATCACCTCTCCATTCCTTAGTTTCTAAAAATCATGACTCGTCGTTGCTTATTCCCATGACATCATTCCATGCTTTTTGATTCATTGTCTGCTGAGCCAACACCCCATTCCTGGTTAAATCTAACCTTCCACTCATCTGTGTCTGCACCCATGAGACCTCAGTGAAAAACTGTGATTACTGAAAAATTACATAACTTTTCTGATTTTTTTGTGTTCTAACTTCATGACCACAAACCTCATGTGGGACTCCACTGTTGGCAGGTAACCTTGACATATATCCTTGATGTAGGAGAGGAAGAAGGAGTGGCTCATTATTTCATACTTTTCCTTTCATGGTATGTTTCTACTGTTACTTCTTCTCATCTACTGAGGTTTTTTCCTACTTTATTGGAACTTTAGGCTACTGAGGTGAAGAGTTGAAGAGAACTTCCACGGAATTCCATAGAAATGTCTATGCATTTGGACTCATGGCCTCTGATTTTACCGCCATCAGAGACAAACTACAATTGCTTGGTCCTATTTACAGCTTCCTGGGAGGAAAATCTGATGGGAAAAGCTTTGATCTGGTGTCCAGCTCAGCCCAGCCCACTGTAGTGTGCAGCACTGGGGGCACTGAACAAACATGGCTGCCGTGACCTTCTTGATGGAATGAAATACTTGTTCTCAGAGAAAGAAGCTGACGTTGTGTATGCTTATGCTACCGAGCGTGGTCAACACATGGTGGGGTAGGTTCTTAATGTTCTTCCAGGTTTTATCTCAGGATCTGCCAGCCCTTCCCTCTGATTTACAGGGGAACCTCTTGGAATGGAGTTCAAGGAGCTGCACTGTAGCAATTCCCTAAGGGGTTGTTTGGTGGAATAAAGTTTGCTCTGCTCAGTGAAACAGAGTTGGTATGATTTCCAAGGCAACTTTGATCTACAAAAATAATTTTCTCACTCGTGATTAGTTGGCTGAGGACTGTACTGAAACAAACCACCTCCTAATTGTTCTAATGAGTGGAAGCTTTATTATATTATGATTGGCTGATTGATTCTGCTCTGAAAATTTTCTTTGTATCATTTAGTCAGATAGTGAACGAGGATGGCTATTTAATAGCTACTTTTTATGATTCAGCACTCTGTTCAGGGTGGAAAGGCACAACGTGAGCCCAGATTACCTTACTCTTACTCCAGCAGTAGTTGTGTTGGTTCTGCCTTCCTAAGATGGCCTTCTACCTTTCTCATCCACTTTTTCCATATACACAATGAAGACCTCTTATCGTTCTTATGTATAATACATATATAATTAAAACTATATTCAATTTGTTTGGCTTTGGCATTTTCAGACTTTACCAGAAATATTTCTTGTGCCATAATAAAAAGAACATCAGCTTTGAAACGGGGTTGAATGGGATTTTCATTCCGACCAGTTAAAAGCTGAGTGACCGGACAAAGTCAGTAAGTTCTCTCAACCTCAGGTTCCTCATCTGTCCAGCGGGGTCATAATGCCAGCACCCCGTGATCATTGTCAGGATTACACAGGTGAATGCTTCCCTTCTTATTTCTTTTCTTTTCCTTGTAACTTTTGGCTTGTTTTGTTTATTCAGAGTCATTTGACTAGGACATTTATCATGTTCAAATCTCCATCACGTTCACATTTTTGTAATAGGCAGTTGGAAAGTGAGTAAAGGCATTTTTTGGTTGCTTGGTTGCCCTTTCTCATCATCGTGCAGATGCTGATCTGTCTTTCTGCACAAGGAGAACCTGGAATGAAGCTGCAGGGGAACAGGCATTCTTTTACTCCAGCTAAATCACTGTCCTTCTTTAAACAAATGTGGTGGGATGTGCTTCATGAGCAGCAAAGAAGAAAACTACAGCATATGATTTTTACTCTCACGTATCTTAGAGTTACCAGTGGGAGAAACCTCATAAACAAAGAGAAAGAGAAATAAATCTGAAGATTTAAGGATCTTGAAAGCAACCTTAAAAACACTGCCCAGTGGTACCCGAGCAAGTGTCACACCACCGCAGATGTAATGACACTTGCTGAAAAATGGTAACCTTACATGAAATAAGGGTATCTGTCTGCAGTGCTACTGGAAACCAGAGTTACATTTCCCACTCCTGTCTCCAAGGTAACCCACAGAGGGAAAAAGACCTCTCTGCCTACAGATATTTATCATGAGACATAACATGGGCCATTCCTTCTTGGTGATGGAAATTATTCCTGAGAGTAGCACAGAAGTGGGCAGGATTAACATTTATGTGCAAGGGCCACAATCAACAAAGACAAGGACTTAGAATGAAGAAGGTGAAATGTTTCCTTTCTCCAACTGATGCTATTAGAACAGATGATATGAAATAATCACTTGGTTTTGATCTTAAATGTCTTTCAATATATGTGCAAGGGAGATGAATCCATTTCTTCAAGCAAAGTAGAATCAAAAATTCAACACAAATTAAGTTAGCTAATTTACCTTTATGTGACACACAATGATGCTTTAGTCAGTAATAGACAACATAAACTACGGTGATCCCGTAAGGTGATGATGGAGCTAAAAAAGTTGCTGTTGTCCAGTGATGTCACAGGTGATGACATGGAACAACACATTACCCATGTGTCTGTGGCGACATTGGTGCAGACACATCCACTTTCTTACCAGTCCTATAAAAATATAGCTCACACAATTATATGCAGTTTAGAAAGTAGATGAGATAATGATCTTACTGATTTATGCGCTTACCCTCCTATACTTGTATCTTCAAGAGTCTACTCTTTCTACTTACTAAAAATATTGTCTAACTAGTTGAGTACAGTCTAAAGTAAGGGATGATGTATTTCAGTTACGGGAGTCTGACTAGATCAGATCTCTCCACATTCTTTCCTACCATTTTTTCCCTTTTAACGTTTCACATACTTGTCATTGTCTTCATTTCACTTATGCACTGTAAGATGTGTGTGTTTGTATCTGTCAAAACTGTCTCAGCATTATCTCTACAAGACCAGAGAAAGGAAAGGTTAAACTATTAACACTGATTACCACAAGGGGGTGTGATCTGTAGGGAGATGAAAAACAGGGATTATCTATTTAAAAAGCTCTTTTTGTTTGATTTGTTCAAATAAATGGAGATTTTATGTAATGATATCTAATTAAATGAAAGAAAAAAATATCAGAACAAGGATCCCAAAACCAAAATAATCTCAGGAGGTAAACTGGAAGTTTTTTTTTTTTTTTTTTTTTTTTTTCCCAAAGGAGACATTTTTACCAGGTTAAGTTTGGCTTAGTTGGGTATGATAGGTCCTGGGAGGGTCTCTGGAAATGACCTCTGTGGATCTGACTTGCACACTTGCTGTACTTTACCATCCAGCCTATTTCTACCTAAATCTACTACTGAACAAATAAGTCTTTCTGGTTTATTGCTTATTATCTCTTTAAGGGAATAAAAGAGAGATCATATTTCTTCTATTTCTTGTGGAAAATGTCTCATGAGAAAAGTCATTTTTTTTTGCTGCAGAATCTTTCAGATAAGTAGGAATTATCCAGAGGGAAGTGGAGGAAGGAAAAAAAATGGGTGAACTTTCCCATGGACACAGCACTACATGGCAATTCTCTCATCTGAGGGAAGAAAAAGCAAAGAATACTTCGGTGTTACAATTTAGTATGATGGCAGTACAGACAACATACATGTACTCATAAATGTGGGAATGTGAGCACAGAGCAGAGGGCAATGAGACATGTTGAGAAGTTTAGGTTTCATCCATAACTAGGAGACATTAAAATGTCATAAGCAAAGTGTTGTGATTATGATTTTTATCATGAGAACAATTATAGGGTGTTTCCAAAGCAACTTGTGGGTTGTCCTCCAAGTGTTAAATTGTTGCAAACATAGAAACATGCTACATTATGTAAAAAGAGAACTGATAAATAAGATAGTCAACAATCAGGAAAAGGTAAGAAGTGTTGGTTTCTTAGAGGAAACTTTGCTTGCTTTGTAGCTGGATGAGTCACCTTTTTGTACTAGGTATTTGACACTGTAATTTAAAGGAAGAGCAGTTTATTGTGGCTCATGGTCTTGGGAGACTCAGTCCATGGTAAGCTGGTCCAGGACAGGCACATCATGGTGGAAGAACATGCAAGAAGAAGCTCACCTCATGGGAGCTAGAAGCAGAGAGGGCAGGAAGAGAGCCAGAGATAACATACCCTCCAACAACACCCTAAGGGTCTCACCTCCTCCTCCAGAGTGCTACCTCCTAATAGTCCATTCAGCTGTGAACACATCAGTGAGTTAATCCCTCGATGAGGCTGACTATCCCGCCATTTAATCCTTTTCCCAATCCCAGCCCCATAACACAATATTTTGAGGGAAATTTTAGACCTAAACTATCACAGTAGCTAACAATAATTCTTTTTTTCTGAGAAAAGGGGCTGCAGGTAGCATGCTGGGCTTTTCCAATGGAACTTGAGGAGCACAGTGCTAGACCTGCTGTTATCCCAGCCATTATGCACATGGCTTGCTGTTTGTACCAACATGATTTGCCTAGTGTCTCTGTCGTGACTTCATTATTCCAACATCCTCATAAATTTGTTTTTAGTTTTTCAGAAAATTATTGCCCAAGTAGATAAAGTTGTCAATACTTTATTGTTCATTTCCCAAAGTTCCCTAACCTCCATTTAAGCAAATATCAGACCATGCCAAAAGAAGGAAGCATCAGGGAGCTTTTTACTCTTTAAGAACTGCTTTGAAACTCTTTCTCCTAAACTTCTTCTTTTTACATTGACCACCCTGAACTCCTAATCACACATCTGTTCTGTCATAATTAAGCCTGCTGTCAGCACAACAGTGTCCCTTAAACCACTCGCCTAGCTCTCAGATATAGGTTTTGTTTGTTGCTTCTTTTCTGAGACAGGACTAAGATTCTTTCTACTCACTACGGCAAGGGATAAACTCAGATACACCTTGCCAATATCATTTGAAAGACGTTTTCAGGGAGGAAAGTACCTACAAGAGTCATTTCTGATTTTGTTTTATGATGCATTTTCCAGAGACAGGGACCTACACTTTGAGGCCACAGGCCTAACTGAACAAGTTAGGAATATTTCACCTAACCTTTGAGTTTTATCCTCTCGCTTTAATAATTTTTTTTTTTTTTTTTTGTATCAGGGATCGTGTGCCACGGAGCTACGTCCCTGCCCCTCTTCCTCTTTTCAGTCTGACAGAAGGTATTATGGCCAGCGAGGCCTCCAGGATGGTCATTCACGGGTCAGCCACAACTACTGTTTGTCCTATTAGCGACCGTGGGAGTGCGATATGACTGCAGGAACAAGGAAGTGAGCTCTGATTCCCAGCCAGTCAGCCCACATCAACCAAGAAAGACTTTTGAGAAGAAAAAAGCTATATAGATTTTATGTAAATTTGGTATTTATGAGCACCAAACTTTTAGCACTGACATCTGCCTGAGAAGAAACTTCATTTACAGCAGTGGCAGAATTGAAGTTCACTGTGAACTAGTTTTGGATGCCATATGCTTGAGCGAGCCGGGGAGGAGGGGGAGAGGCACTTTGCAGACAGACTTTCTCTCGCTCTCACTGTGGATGACGCCGCGCGCAGCGTCGTGACATCATCCCTTACGTGACTTTCCCTGCTGTTGCATCAATACAGTGGGAGGCGTGTGACAGCACCTTGGGCGGAGGGTGCTTCCCTTCCCCGGGACTCAGGCATTTCGCAGGCGTTCTCCTCCTAAACCTCACAACATCTCCCTAAGGTATTGCCAAACGAGAGACACATTTCACAGCTTAGTCATGTGGAACACATTGGTAAATATAGATGTGCCTTTTAGAAAGTTGCTTCAGAGTGTATTTTACAGCTCAGCAGACGTTCCCCAGGGTGTGAACCAGGGGTGTAATGTAAAGCTCTCGGCCTCCCCACGTGAGCGGGCCCGACGTGCTTGGCAGACGCTGGGCACAGAGAAGGGGGCTGCGCAGGAGGGGGCTGGTGCCTCCTTCCTGTGCGTGCTCACCGCGCTCGCAGTGCTCCCGGCCTCACAGGGCCCTCCCGTCCCTCCTCCCGTCCCTCCTCCCATCCCTCCTCCCATCCCTCCTCCTCATTCCCTTCTCTTCGGCATAAGGGCAGGAAGATGGGTGAAGGTTTAGTTTGGGCCGGGGAGTTAGCTCAGTGGTTCTGGCGCCTGTCTTGCAAGCGCAAGGGCCCAGGTTCAATTCCCCGGTAACCACATACAATATTGTGTGGAGACTCACGCCCAGCAGCAACCAGTACCACATAGCACAGTGCCGGGCGTGGTGACTCACGCCTGTAGTCCCAGCACTTGGGAGGCAG
>PVIR01046110.1:0-10561 GCA_004026965.1 Petromus typicus
TTGTCCATGTCCTTGAGCTCTGGGGTAAAACACCTTATTCAGGTGGGGACAGGTTTTTTTGTTTTGTTTTGTTTTTTGTTTTTTGTTTTCTGAAACAGTGTCTCTCCTTAGTTCGGGCTGGCCTTGAATTCACTATGGAGCCTAGGCTGGCCCCCAGTCCTTGAAAGCTCTCCTGTCTCAGCATTCCCATTGCTGAGAACAAAAGTGTGGGCCACCTTGTGTGGCTTGGAAGATTCTTATTAGGGGACTGGGCACAGGGCGAAAGAGAAGAGAAGGACATAAAGCTTGATCACAAAGCAGGTGCCTGGGATGGGCCCTGCCGAGCACCTGGCCAGGGCCGTGAGTGACTGGGCCACCGTATTCACTGATCATCCAGGGCTAGTGAGAATAAGTACGGGGACCCCTGGTGTCCAGCATCACTAGCTGACACAGGCAAGGCTGGCAGACAGGACGGAGGGCATTCTTGCAAAAGGAGCCCAGCAGACCAAAAGCCTGTGGAACCCACCGTTCTCTTCTCATTTACCTTACCTCTCTTTTTCTCTAACTCTGTCCATCTGCCTCAGTCCTTGTGTCTTCCTCTGCATCTGTCTCTGTCTTGTTCCATGGCTATTTCTCTCTGTATCCTCCCCTCTACACCCCTGTGCTTCATTGAGGCCATTGCACCGAGCTGTATTTCCAACACTGTGCATTTTTCCTATTTGAAGAGGAGTCAAAGTTGTTCAGTTGCCCAGGCGGGCCTCGAACTTGCCACCTTCTGCCTCCGCCTCCCCCGGGCTGGATTCGCACACAGGCAGCACCATGTCCAGCTCCTGACATTGTTACACCGGTGGGGGAGACATGCACGGAAAGCACGTCAGCCAACTCGCCCACGGTCATTTGTTGTCACCAGGATGCTCACGTCCCAGTCCTGTGCTCCCTCACGTGGCCAAGAGCAGTGTTGGAATCCCGAGGCAGCACCCTGGTCACGCCGCGTGCTCAGAGTGACCCTCCTCTCCCCCTCCCCACGCTCCTGCCCTCCCCTCTTCCCCCTGAGAATCCTGACTCTGTGCTGTTTGCGCCCTTCTCGAAGGACCTCAGCTGAGGGCAGCAGTCCACGTCCACACTTCGCTCAGTGTCCCGATCTCTCCCCTCTCTCCTGAGACACAGACATTTGCCTTTTCTGGAAACCTGGGCATCTCAGAACCCCAGAGAGTCCCCCTCCCTGGAGGAACATGAGACACGCCAGCTTCCTGCCACGCTAGGCACCCATTTCCCCTTCTCCCCCCATGGCTTGTTGCCCCTCCTGCCTCCCCTGCACTTCCTGTTCTGGCAGCTGGCCACACTGAAGCTGCATCACGGGTCCTAGCCTCACTTAGCCTCTCAGCTGGAAAACACTCCAGCTTCGTGTGGCAAAGAAGGTCCACATGAAGAGCAGGGGGAGCCTTTAAGTCATTGTTGCCGCATCTCGTCCCTTTTACAGGCAGGAAGCTATGAGGAGCCTTCTGACCGACCCCGCGTGCTGCCAGCACCGAGCTTCTCTGTCAAACTCAGCTAGAGCGATGCTGCCCTCCGGAAGCTCTCCTGAGTCTCTCCAAGTCCAGTGTGGTGCTTTTGCTTTAAGAACAAGTCCTGTGCACGGTCAGTCCGTCATCCAAACACCACAGAGTGAGGAGCTTATCTGAGTCCAACACAGACTGGCACCAGCATGGCCGTTGTGCGGAGAGTGATTGCAGAGGTCGTCCCTCCGCAGTGCGAGTGTGGACTCACCCTGTCTTTCTGCACTGTGGAGACCTGGCCTGCAATGGTCTGCGAATCTCTGTCCCTGGCTTGGCTGCTCACCTGCCAGGGTGGCCATGCCCCCTTAAAGTCTTGGGCTTCTGCTTGTGGTTCAGACCCAGGTCCAGCTTCGGTTCCCACAGCTCCTCCCCACCGCTGGCACTGGAGACAGACAGCTCAGCACGTGCAAGGCCGGAGCCATATTCTGTCCTTCCCTCCAGGCTCCCAGAAGGGTGAAGAGGCTGACACCAGAGTGCAGGTCAAAGATGTCCCTGAGGCCCTCTGCCCTGGTGCAGCCCTGCAGGGAGGTGACAGAACCTTGGGAGATGAGGCCTGGGGCAGGAGGGAAGGGCCTGCTGGGGACAGACCCCCAAGGGGCTTGTTCAGATCCTGGTGTCACCAGGATGACTTCACAGGCACAGAGGTGCACTTCGTGTCCAGGGTCCTCACGCCCAGGAAAGCCGGCTGGAAATCTCCAGGGGGGAGTGGCATGGGTACGCATGGAGGGGCCCTTGCTGACCATGAGGCCAGTTGTTGGTTGAGTGTCAAAGGTGGAAGCCCAGTGAAGTTGAGGCACGGCTGCTCACAGAGCCGGACAGAGTGGGAGAGACTCGGTCAGGGAGCAGAGCACCCCCGATGGAGCGCCACCCGCGTCGCCACTCTGCACAGGAGCAGTCAGAAACCTGCCACTAAGGACCAGAGAGAGGGCACCATTTCAGCCCTTCCTTCGATCTGGTTCATTTCTTAGGACCAATTAAATATACTCTCTTCAACCCTGCCTTTGTATGTCACAACAAACAGTTAAAAACTGCTCTGAAGTTTTCATTCCCTGTAACAGGAAGCCAAATGAGCTTTCTCAGAGGATGGTTTAAACAAGGTACACATCCGAGGGCGTGTGTGAGAGGAGAAGCCCCCCAATGGCTTACGTACATAACGCAGAGAAGAACCCTTTCCCTCATTCTGGACACTCTGAGCCCTGGGCTGCTCTCGCTCTGCAGACAGCACTTCTGTCTTCCACAAATGCCCAGTGTTGTTATTTTTTAGTGAGTCTTCCCCAAGTCATTCTTGGTGTCACCAGGGAACTGAAAAGAGGCCCTGGAGGACCTTCCACCTGGTAACACTCACACTGATCCTACCGGGTTTTGATGAACAAGCTTTCATTTCACAACGTGCAGCTCTTCCAACTTTGCTTTGCTGCTCACGGAACCCTGAGAGCTGACATGGCCACACACGGCAAGTGTTTAAGGGAATGAGGCCCCGCCCTGCCCACTCCAAACCTGACAGGTCTACACGTGACTAACGCGCAGAATCATGACAGTCACCCACCAACCGAGGCCTTTCTCTTCTCTGTTATTATTCTGATTTTTAGTCACTGAAAAGTTTAGTTTTGTAAAATAAATGCTCCTACTACATTTATTTAAAAACGTCGCAAATACCTGAGGCGAAAAAGATTTTACAAAACAATCAGTATATATTTTAACTAATTGATATATGTAATTTTATTATCCAGTTGATATCCATATTTTGGTTCAGTTTGTGTGCTTAGAGCTTTCTTTATATATTACAAATTCTTAAATTATAATTAGGAAGTTAACTTGGTCTTTTTTCTATTCTTTTTCAATTTAAGATAAAAACACTAAATAAAGATTACTTAAACATCTGCTAATATCCTGCTAGATTTAAAATATAAAAACAACCTAAATGATCTCCACATTTTAAAATTCAATCTATAGCCAACGTTGTTAGAAGAAATTTATACTAAATAAAATGAAAAGATTTATAAACTTGTAAGTGTAAGGTATTTTTAGTATAAAATATTTTATATAATAAAACTTGGTGTCCTGGTCAAAACTGAAAAATATAACAAGCTTATATATCTCAGGAAATCTTATAAAATAAATAAATAAATATAATTGTACTTAAGACATAATTGCCAAAGTAAAAAAATAAAAAACTTGATCTGTGTTCTCAAAGTTAAAAAGATGGTCACTGACATTCTTCTCAAAATCTTCTCACTCTTCTCGAGGGTTCAAACCTGACATAGAAACAGACTTCACTGCTCTAAGCGTGTGTGTCCTTCTCCCTGCCCTGTGTCCTTGCTGCTCAAACAGCGGTCCGCTCCGCAGCCCTAGGAGACGAGCACACCCGCCGCTCCGTGCTCGTCCCCGCGTGTCAGCCTCTCCCCCCTCACACGCCGCCCACCCACGGAAACGGGAATGACGTGGTGCTTTCCGTCAGAACACATTTAGAAAAGCAGCAAAAGAGAGAATGAAGCAGAATTAGAAGAAGTTTTGTTTTCCTCTCTGCAAGCCGCCTCTCCTAGTTTCTTGCAGCCCACTCCAGCCCCACCCCCACACCGCGCACCACATGTGACTGCTGAGCCCAGCGCTGCTGCAGCTCAGGCCCACACAGGACTCGGGCTGATGGACTCCTGTGATGACCTGACTTCTCGGGAGCCTGCCTTCCTTTAAGGTTGGCCTCCCATCTTACTCCTGGAACCCACATTGCAACCCTGCAAATAGCTCTTTCTAGGTCAATATCTTGTAAGATTCTAAAGCTTGTAACCTTTCAGGATTGTATACCCCCCAAACACATGATAATGATAGTGTCTCTCTTCCTATAATCTGTGATTTAGGACACTGTCAAGCTCCTGCTGTTGGCTCTCCAGGCTAAAACCCTGACCTTCTTCCTTTCTGCACTGTGCACTCCAAAACATGGCCATCAGCTAAAACGCTGCTTCGTTCTCTACCGTGTTTGGACAGGACGCCCGCGGAGTCCAGGCACAACGCGCACTACGCTCCTGCTCCCCGGTGTCCCTCCTGTCTGTTGTCTCCTGAAGTATTCATAGGTATCCACACATTTGTATTCTTTAGGTGAAATTTTCAATAATTTGTAAGTGCACAGAATTCTGTTTTTCACTCTGAAGATTTTTTTATTTGAAAGATTAGAATGACTTTAAGTGTACACATTAGTGGGCAAATCAGTGTATATGCAACATTAGTCTGATCCAGAAAAGTGAAAAATGTTCCATGCACTCAAGTTTTTAAAGAATTTTTGAATTTAATACCATTGAACGTTTTATACATGTCACACAGCTTTTATTTTCCTTTGTATGGTTCTTACTGTCTTTATTTCTGTTATACATAAGCGCGTTTCCCCCTCCTAGGTAAAGAAGGGAACCACTGACATTTCACACTTCTGCTCAGGAGAACAATTTGGTGGACTGTTTGTCGTGGTGGGTTTTAATCAGTTCTGTTGGGGATTCTGCAGTCTGATTGTAGCGAAGGCACGCGCTCCTCACCGGGCGTTCAGCTGTGTGTGCGGGTGACATGTACAAATGTGTTCTAGCGGAAGGCGTTGCTGCCATTCCCGTTTCCGTGGGTGGGCGGCGTGTGAGGGGGAGAGGCTGACACGCGGGGACGAGCACGGAGCGGCGGGTGTGCTCGTCTCCTAGGGCTGCGGAGCGGACCGGTGTTTGAGCAGCAAGGGCACAGGGCAGGGAGAAGGACCCACACGCTTAGAGCAGTGAAGTCTATCTCCAACTCATTTTTGAATCCTCTAAAAGAGGAAAACAAGATTTTGAGGAGTGTGTCAAACGACCACCCTTTTGAAGTTTGAGAATAATGAGGTTTTTTTTTTTTTTACTTTGTCATTTAAGTCTTTAGTACAAATAGACTTTTTGTAATTTATTTTGAAAGCTTCATTGTCATATGTAAGCTTTTTGTTTTCTTAATGTTTTTTTAACCAGGAAATAACCTTTTGCTATATAAAATCTTTTTATATTAAAATATGTCTTTCAGCATTTTAAATAATTTCTGTCTTGCTTATGTTAAATTTTTATAACAAATTTGGTTATAAAGTAGATTTTAAATTGTAGTTTATTCCAGGTTGTTTTATTCTTTTTTTTTTAAGGTTTTTTGAGACAGGGTCTCACTTTTGTGGTTCAGGCTGGCCCTGAGCTCAGCCTCAAACTCACATCATAGCAATCCTCCTGCCTCTGCCTCCCGAGTGCTGGGATTACAGGCGTGAGCCACCACGCCCGGCACTGTGGTATGCGGTATTGATTGCTGCTGGGCGTGAGTCTCCACACCCACTATAGGTATGTGGTTACCGGGGAATCGAACCCGGGTCCTTGAGCTTGCAAGACAGGCGCCAGAACCACTGAGCTAACTCCCCGGCCCCAGGTTGTTTTATTCTTAACATGTTTAAGTAATCTTCCCTTAGTGCTTTTTATCTTACATTAAAAAATAATTGAGGGCCAGAGATTTAGCTCAGTGGTTCCGGCACCTGTCTTGCATGAGACAGAGGGACAGAGAGTCAGATTAAAAGAGAATTATGGAAAATGAACAGAATATTAGGTGCCACAGGCTCCCTGTCATATGTCTTGTCTGGCCCTGAGCAGCTCCCCCCTTGGCCCCAGTCCTCCGGGAAACCCCAGGACCTGTGCCTGTCATATGTGGAGAAATGCAGCGGTGTGTTCTGTGTCCAGCGCAGATGCCTTTCCAAACCTTCACATCCACTGACAAAGCCACAGCCCGTGGGAGGGCAGAGGGCAGCCTCCATCACCGCAAGGACAGCCAAGGACACCAGGACCAGAAAGGGCTGGGTGTCTTCCCACAGCACTTCCGGGAGCAACGAAAGGACTGAGCTCATGTCTCTAGACCGAAGCTTGACTGTGGCACAGAAGACCCGCACCTGCATCAGCTTGCCCAAACTGCGAGCTTACTCCACAAACTGCACAGGATTCTGTCCTGGGTCATTGTTTGAATTTGTTAAATTAAAATTTAAAATCAAAATGCCGCTGTTTAAATACACTTTGCCTAAACTGAGTTCTTTGCAGTGTGTGACTGTGTGAGTGAAACACGAATGAACACAAGGGCCACTTGCACATTCTGGAGTTGGTTGAGGAACGAGAGTCTCTGGTTTCTGCAACCAGAGTGCGTGAAACTTTACCTACACGTGACATGGTGGACAACACCTTAGAGAAGCAGGCCTGACCCTTTCAAGGGCCTAGCTTTCTTCCATACTCTGGTGAACATGAACCAGAAAATGTGACCTCACATAGCATCGTGCACATAACATCTAGGGTGTATAGACCTTCTCCCCAAGAGCCTTCCTGGACCCCAGCTGGAGTCTGCTTCTCCCAGCTGCCTGGAGGTGGAAAGCAGGCATTTGCAGGGGGATCGACACGGGAACAACCTTCCTGTCATTCTGCCATGACGAACTCCCTCCGTCAGTTCTGGGCACTTGTGTAAAGTTGCTGCAGAGCAGTTTCCGTTTTTATGTCTGCTCTGTTTGTGTCCCCGGAGGCCTGTTAGATCTCATCCTTCTGGTCAGTCTCCCTCTTGACACCACTCTTCTCTGGCGTAATGAATCTGCTAGATCTGACCAGTGCTCCCTCCGAGGACTTTTGGCATCTTCTGGGACATTCGTGGGTGTATTCAGGGGTGGTGTACAGTTGTACCATTTGAACCCTCCGGATCTCCGTGTTGAAGGGGTTGGCCTGACACCTAGTGTGTGACATCACACCTGCTGTGACACAGACCATAGTGCACAAGACAAAGAATGACAGGCCCAACTTCCAATGTGAACAAAATTGCACTCAAGAAACACCGTGCTAGACAATTAGATTAAATTTGTGATGCTGCAGCTGTTTGCGCTGCTAGGTACTGAAGCGAGGGCCTTGCACCCATGAGGTAGGCGCCCCACGCCTGAGGTCCACCCGCAGCCTGAAGCGCTTCTCCTGCGGAAGCCCTAGAGTGTTCAGCGTGGAAGTTTGTTTGGAGCGGAATGTGGCCGGGATCCAGAGGGTAATGTTCAGAGCTGCCCTGTTTATTTTTACCACCAAGCTCTGTGTGCAAAGCACCATAACTCCTGCTCGCTGAGGTTTCTACTCACTTCCTCCAAAATGCACACACTGGCCACACGGCACTTTCTTGGAACATTCTCTGGAGGAAGAAGCAAAGTTTGGCAGTTGGCGCTTACACACTGAAGCAAAGGAAAATAAAGAAATTCCAGAAGACTAGAGCATAACTCCCTGGATTGAAATGTGTATAGAATTCCACTTCTGTCTGTGCAGTTTAATGGGTTACTGCTTCTCAGTTAGACTTTTCTCTCTTTTACTTCTTTCTGGCAAGTCCATCCCCTGGGGCTCATTCCATTCTATCTTCTCCTGCACCCCGGATGCTGCCCCCCCTCAGGCCCCACCTGTGCTAGCGGGAGCTTGGCTTTCTGGGGCTCCTCCCACCCGGCAGCCGCTCAGCCTATGGCCACAGTGTGCACGCACAGGCCTTCAGCTTGATGCTGAGCCCAGGGAAGGAGACAGGGGGAGGGTGGGAACATGAACCAGCAGCATGAGACGGGGCGAGCAGGCAGCTTTGGCTTTGGGTGAAAATGACCTGTGGTCCTCGGGATAAGAGGAGGAGCACATGTGTGAGAGGACCCCGAGAGGCCGGTACAAACACAGAGGGCTGTGGACAGGACCAAGACTGACTCTGAACTGGTGATGTCTTCACCGCAATGTACAGCTTCCACTGGGGACAAAAAACACTTAGCAGCACCTTTGGAACCACATACAGGCTCACCCTTTCGCAACAGCTAAAGTGCTTCTTGCTCCTGATTCCTGTCTGTTTGGGATGAAACATGCATAAGTAATGGGATTCCTCCATAATTAATGGAGACTCCTAAAATGGCATGCAGTCAGCCTCTCTGCGTCCGTGTGGGGTGGCCCATGGGACAGCCAGCTTTGTTTCTTTTCCATCACAAACATTCCAAGGGAAGCTTTTGCCCATAAGTTGTACTATTGTCTCAGTTTTCATTTCCAACAGCACTGAAGCAGGGACCATCCTGAACGGGGGCAGTGCCAAGTTCCTAGCAGAGTCCCAAGCACAGGGCGACTAGTCAGCTCCTTTTGTGTCAGTTGGGTGACCGAATCCCAAACTATGGCATGAACATGATTTTGAGAAACATACCAAGAGCAGGAAAATGTTTTCAAGGTTGGGAATCCCTTGTAGAATCTGCCCAAGATCTGGCCTTTCTTCTTCAAAAGCTTTGAAGGAATCTGGTCAGGTAGAGCTGGGCCAACTGCCCTTGGCCCAAGACACGGAGGGGTCTGGAAGCCCACAGGGCACGGTTGCAGCAGAGGGAAGGTGTCTGAGGTAACACTGTGGGGACACAGGGAAGATGGGGCGGGCATGGCCCCCGTGTCAACAGGACGACTTTGTTGCTGGGTGCAGGTTATGAGCTTGGAAAAGTTGTCGGGGCAGTTACACAACTCTGTTATTTCTCTTGGACTTCGAGAAGGATCTTTTGATTTTGGGAAACCCTTTTGATATGGTTTTAGAACCTGAGATTCCTTTCGCCTTAGCAGTGCTGAGAAATCCCAGGAAACTGTTTCTTACCTTTATCTTCCCACTGGGAGAATTCTTGAAATTAACCAGGGAAGGAGGTAGCTTGAAACACACGTGACCTCCCAAACATAGCCAAGATGGGGATTTAGAAGGCGAAGGATAAAGAACTCATTTGCAAAGCTCTGGATTCTTAACTCCTTGCTGAGTGCCTGGCTGCCCCCACGTTTCTTGGGGTGGGCACAAAGCCTTCAGAGCGGCTCCGGAGCCTGCGGGACTCCCAGGAGCGCGTGGAGATGGTTCCGAGGCTCGCGCTGCATGGGCACCCGCAGGGCTGCTGTGCAGACCTGAGTGCTGACCGGAGGGGCGGCAGGGCTCCTCAGCGAGACACCGGACAGCGGGCACCCCTGCAGCGCCCATCACGTGCCTTCCCACAGCTGCACACCCCTGGATTACTCAGGACCTGATGGGGCAAATGGTGAACGGGCCTCTGTCTGCCGGGCTCCCTTTGCCAGGATGCCTTGCCCTTCTGTCTGCCAGCCATGCCCATGTCAGCTGGTGTTACAGGACACCAGGGGTCCTCGTACCTATTCTTCCCAGTCTTGGAAGATCAGGGAATACCGATGGCCCGGCTCCCTCACGGCCCTGGCCCTGTGCTCACCGAGCCCGTCCCAGGTCTCTGCTTGGTGCTCCAGCCATGTGTCCTTGTCCTTTCTATTGCACTCTGCCCAAACCCTAGCAGGAGATCTCCAAGCAAGGAAAGGTGGCCCACACCTGTGTCCTCAGCACTGGAGAGGGGAGGCAAGAGATTGTCACAGAGGGAGGCCGGTCTTGACTTCACAGTGAAGTAAAGGGGAGCATGAACAACAAAGTGAGTCTCTGTCTCAAAACAAACCAACCAGAATCCCTTCGTAATACTATCAAGAGTAATCTATTCTCACCTGATTCCAGTCTTTCATCCTAGTCTTCGTAGGACACAAAGGGACATGGACAACTGACAAGGCAGTCACTTCTGTTTACAACAACAAAATGACCCGCAGATGACCTTGAGCTTTGCCTTTAGTTTTGGGAATGTGTGGGATGACAATGGCGTGTGAGGCAGCCGGGGTGGGGTCCTGGCCTTGGGACTTCAGGATGCGCCTCTGCTTTTCCGGGTAGAGATAGCACACGCCTGCCGAGTCTCCAGCCTGCACAGTAGCAGATGCGGCTACGTGCACCTCAGCGCTTCCTCTCTAGGGCAGAGCAGGGGCACGGAGGTCCTGCACTCCGTTCTTTGAGGTTCAGGAACGCTAAGAGCTGTGGGCCTCTGTTCGGGAAGGCGGGCTGCCATGCCTAAGGCTCTAAGGCTCACATGAGGGCCGTGCGGGCTGTGGGAGCACCGGCTGCGCCATCTGGGCCGGGACCGCACGGCCAGGGTGGGGCCGCGGCGCAGAGCAACATCCGTGCAGGCCGCTCTCTCC
>PVIR01046111.1:0-10412 GCA_004026965.1 Petromus typicus
ACAATACTGGGTGTGGAGACTCATCCCAGCAGCAACCAGTACCACATACCAGTGCCGGGCGTGGTGGCTCACGCCTGTAATCCCAGCACTCGGGAGGCAGAGGCAGGAGGATTGCTGTGACGTGAGTTTGAGGCTGAGCTCAGGGCCAGCCTGAACCACAAAGTGAGACCCTGTCTCAAAAAACCTTAAAAAAAAAAATTTAGAAATCTTCAATTCTTTCAGTTTAGATATCTAAGTGGTCAGTTCGCCTTACAGGTTTTACTTCATAAACATATCAAATCCCTCCACTCTTTCCATCTTCATTTAGGCAGGTTTTGTCCATCATTTTTCCTTTCATTAAGACAGTCATAATAGCTCACTTCTCTCTTCTAATGATACTGCTTATTACACTCAGAGGTATAATTTTTTTTTTGAGATAAGGTCTTGCTTTTGTAGTTCAGGATGACCCTGAGCTCACTATGTAGTCCAGGCAAGCATCAAACTCACAGCAATTCTCCTGCCGCTGCCTCCTGAATGCTGGGATTATAGGAATGAGCCACCATGCCCAGCTCTGTGGAATGTGGTACTGATTGCTGGTGGCCATGAGTCTCCATGCCCAGCATTGTTGTATGTGGTTATCAGGGATCAAACTCGGGACCTTGTGCTTGCAAGGCAGGTAAATCCACTGAGATAAAGAACTCACTGAGCTAAATCCCTCAGAAGTATCTTTAAGACATGTGGTCTGAGCTATGGGAATTACCTGTGCAAGAACCTTTCAAGCCTTTCTATTGTTGGAATAAAACCCAAACTGCTCACTAAGGTCCATGAGACAGATAAGGCTCCAGCCAAACCTCCCAGCTAGTCCCAGTGTTACTTTTCCTTTATTTTGTTTCCAGCAAGTTTGGTTGCTTTTCACTCGTTAAGTGCACCAGACACTTTCCAACCTCAGAACCTCTTCATCTCCAGTTCTCTCTGCCTATGTTTCCACCTCTCCACTACTAGTTTCCATGGCTGTTTCTTTGTCAAGATTCAGACTTTGTTTTTAGAACCACTTCACCTATCACCCCCTCTTATCCAATATCTAGTAAATAAAGTGAGTGAATCTATTATATTATTCATACTTTTCAACAAATGACTACAAACTGTGCTTACCTCATTTTTAGTTTCCTTGCTGTCATGCATCACACCACATCAATACATGTGAGATCAGTTTCCGTGTCTGTATCATGCATCCGGGTCCTACTTGGCAGGTTGCCTACAGCACAAGCACAGGTCACTGTGAAGGGATCCACTAAGGGATAATGACCAGCACAGAACCCAGGCTCCTGGAGGCCTTCACAGCAAAGGATGATGGATGGTCTTCCGACTTTGATATTTCAAGATGCCACGGGCTCTGCAGCAGTAAAATTTCAAATCACAGTGAGCTGCTGGGAATTCTATGAATCTCAAGGGGTTATTAGTATCTTTATGCCTCTGGGACTATAACCAGCCTTCTTTGGTGGAGTGACACTGATTCCTTACATGCAGAGCTAGAAAGGAACTTGGAGGCTGTCAAGGCAGCTTCTTCGCTGGGAGAGAGGTATGTATTATTTACCATTATTATCCACTTAGCAGTTTTGAACAAATCACATAAAAGTCTAAAAAGATAAGACATTCCTTCCTAGGAAGTGGAGCCATCTTGAACTGTTGATCTTCTGTCCCACAAGCCAGGGGTGATTTGGTGCTAATGAAAGAAATAGATCAAACCTTATGACTTTCACCATCAGCCCTGACTTGGCAGAAAGGCTGATGTCAAAGAGTTTGTGATGCTTTCTTACATGTGATTATAGGGGAGTCAAGTTATTTAAGAAAACTGTATCCCTTACTTTCTCATCTTCCAACAGATAGGACTTAATGCTATGCTTTCATTATCTGCCTATGAGATGGAGCTGTCAGATAAAAGCAAAAAGATAAAAGGCTACAAGGTAAAAGAAGCCATACTGATAATGAGAAAGGAAGAAGACCAAGCAGGAAGTACAAAGTGCTACAAGAGACTAATCTGAGACACTCTCACAGTTGAAGGCGGAGGGGACGGACAGGTCGAGGGAGGTGTGAGGGTCCTCCCAAGCTCTGTCTCTGGGCCAAGAATTGGGCATGGGACCTTGCGCCAATCTCCCTTTTGGGTCCTCTGTAAAACAAAAAGGGCAGATAAATGGCCTTGAAATAATTTCCAGAGTCTTATTTATTTGTCACTTTTTTGACCAAGGCCACAAGCAGGTCTCTGAATAGAACCAATATCCTTTTCCTTGTATATCAATTTAGTTAAACTCAGCCCACGGCTGGTGTGGCACGTTGAGGTCACAGATAGTACAATTCAGAAATCCTCTCCTTTATTCGGAGAACTAGCTGGGCTTTGTGAATTTCCTGGTGACCCCTGAGTATCTCTGTACTTCTTTTCCTAGAGCCTAAAGTCCAAAACATGTTGCATTAAAATGAAGAATAAAAGACTTTGAGTGTATATGTGCATTCTGAAAATCATAAAGAGCTCTCACAAACTTCCTTTCATGTAAGACTGACAACAGACCTGAGAGGTGTTGTTCTTCTCAAATTACCGACAAGGAAGTAAGTCTTTGGATACTAAGAGATTTGTCCAAGGTCACCGCTGAGCCAATCAACTGCTCAGAGCTCTGCTCACCACCCCAAGTCCCGGTGCACCAGGCTCCCCACCCCCACTGCTTCAGGGATGATTTGGCTAATGGAGTCAGTGAGAGGAGACTGGAGGCGAGGAGGGTGGCTGGCACCTACTGCCTTTTCTCTGTCTTGTGGCATCTCTGCTGTGGCTCTGTGCCCTTTGTGCTTCCAGATCCTGCCATCCAGCCCAGCTTCCCAAATCTCACAGCACTGTCTTCTCTCATGCGCCTCTGGCACCAGCACAGCCATTTCCCTACACGGCAGCTCCCCTGACACTTCTCCATGCAGATGCATGCCGAGGCCATGTGAAAGCGGGTGTCTGAAACCATGAGTGACACTGCACATTACTGATAACTGAGACAGCTGCTAAGTGACTGACACAGTACAGGTAGGATGTACACCCTGGATACGCTGGGCAATGGCTGACCCATGATCCAAGGTGGGCTCCAGAGGGTGGAGCAAGATTTCATCACACTCCTTAGAATGGTATACAGTCTGAACCAGCTGAAGGATTTCTTTCTGGAATTTTCCATTTAATAGTTTCTGACTATGTTTTGACTATAGGAAACAAAAATGAAAGAAAGTAAAACTGATGATAAAGGGAGAGTTATACATAATCTCTTATATTGAAAGACATAAAACGGCTTCTATTTTCTTGGTTGAATCTTGTCTGAATAATCACTGCTACAAGGCTCATAAGTATGACTAAAACAGATCCCGAGAGCCTGTCAGATGTGTGTAGGTGGATGGACAATGCATTTCACTACTAAATGGAGAGAACCTCTTGCCTGGAACCGAACTTACCTCTTCGGACCTTGATATTCTAGGGCAACATCTGACAGAGCAGCTGCCAGTAAATATTTGCTGACCTGGGATGTCTGTGTGGTCAGTAACTATTCAGTTTATCTCTGTATTTTTGAGAATCTATAAAACGCAAATGTAAGAAACGCATGTCCTTCTAGCCTATAAACCATGCCAGTGAGCCGTTTTGCTGTGTGGCTCAGGGAAACAGCATCACTCAGACGGAGCGGGCCGTCTGCTGTGCAGCATTTCTACAGGATCACTGGGTTTTGAGTCATGGAAGATATTTTATCTGAGAAGATATTCATGAGTTAAAATCCAGGCAAAAGTACAACTGCTAGAGAAAATAAAATGAGTGGAAACAGGATAAAGACATGGGAAAACACGGACAGAGTATTACTGAAAGTCATTGGCACTCCCATGTGGTTTTGCAGGAAGAGAACAGAGCTGGACTTGAGAGACCTGGCTGTGGCCTCTATTCTGCTACTGACCTGCTGTGTGGTTTCGGGCGAGACACTTCTTTTGGCCCTCAGCTTCCGCAGTGGTAAAAAGAGGAGGTAAGATGAACTGATCGAAGACCTGGGCATCTAGAAAATCAAGCCTGATGTTATAAACACATCACAGAAGACCTCGCCTCATCAGTCCCAACTTACCTTCATCTACGGCACCTGCTCCACGTGCTGCCTGCCAAACTTGGCCTTGAGATCCTGCTGCCTCTGTCTCTTTTTCTGCTCTCTTCACCCTACTTTGTGTCTCTGCTTATTTTCTTCTCCCCCTGTGCCTTGCCTCAAGTTCTCCCTCCCTTTGGGGTGACAATAGCAAGACCCTTACCACAGGGGCAGCGCTGGTAGGAGTGGACTCTGGAGCCGTGAATGGCCTTCAGCCTTTGACAGGCAACCTGTCTGCCATGTGATTATGCATGGTTATGCCTCAGATTCTTCCCCTGAAAAGCATTGATCTAATAGTGCTTATGTTAAAGGCCTGAAGTGGAAATGGCCAATTGATTAGCACTTTCCTGGCGGGGCACAGAATGAGTCACCAGCTGTGGGATAGATGTGATATGCACCATAACACAACAGGAACCAATGGAAGCATCACAGCACTATGTGTACGTGTGTGTATATGTGCGCGTGAGTATGCATGTGAGTGTGGGAATGTGCATGTGTGTGTGAGGGTGCATGTGTGTGCGCATGCGTATGAGTATGCACTTTCCTATCAAACAGTGAGAGTCTTTCCACTATGATCTAAGCCGATTATTTCTGTCTCCCCAGATTCCCGCACCATGATGGACATGGCAGGCGCTAGTAAATGCTTGCTGACTCTTAATCCTGGCAGGAATTCAATTAGTTAATATATTCTGTGCCTAGAACAGCACATGACACACGCAGATTCTCAGTATGCAACTATTACAATTATTATCTGTGTTCCACAAGCCTTTGTGACAACTTGCTAACGGAATGGTTATGCTATATTATCATTATTACATTTTTGTGCCTTCCATTAAATTGTGAATGTGTCAAAGATAATGTGCTGTTGTGGACTAGATTGTGTTCCTTCCACATTTAACTTTCCAAGCACAATCCCCAGTGTTTCAGAATGTGATTGGATTTGGAGGCGGAGCCTAGAAAGGGTGACTCAGTTGCGCTGAAACTGTTAGGCTAGTCCTCTCTGCACACTGGCTGGCGACCTTGTAGACCTTCAGAGACACTCTCCACTGGAAAACAGCAGCTAGAGGGTGGCCATCTGCAATGTCCAGCAAGTGTCAGCAGAGGCCACACACAGACACTGAGGTCTGACGTCCGAGTGGGAAACTGGCTCTTGTTTAAACTGCTCACCTTGTGGTACTTCGTTACCTCAGCTTGGCGACCGACAAGGGACTGTGCTCTTATTATAACGAATAGTAATCGAGTGTCCATGAGGACACGATTTGTGTTATAGTCAGAGGGCTGCAGAAGGAAAGAAGGAAAAGAGGCTCTGCTCTCAGGAAGCTGAGAGTATAGAGGGAGACACCAACACTCAGAAAACAACACAGCCAAGTGGTAAAAGGCACAGGGAGGCCTGATGCTCTGAGGGGCACTGAGCAGGGCAGGCAGCTGGCGCTGTAAGAAGAAGCACATCCAAGTGCAGGTACTGTTCTTGCTGCCAATCACGGTGCTGGGCCCAGAGCAAAATACCCTGTACATTCTCTGTGGCTTTTGTTGAAAGTAACCATCTCTCCATTCCATACGTGAAACATATGACTTCATAGTATTCAATTAAAGAGAGTGCAGGCACAGACTCTGCTAATAGGCCTGCAGCTGGGGCAGGGGAGCCACTGAGGGCGGGGGCGGAAGGGGAAGTGGCTTCACCTCAGCTGCCACAGGCTCTGGTGCCTGGTGCCACACCCTCCTGTCTGGACCTCATCTTGAGAAATGAAGAGGTTGAAGTAGTTCATCTTTGAGGTCTTCCCGGCTCTGTGCAATCTTCTGAAATCTAATTCAGGAGCAACTGATACTTAAAGGAGGAAAGGGAGATAGAGAAAGGGAAGAAAGAGACAGAAAGTGGAAGGTGAGTGGTAGAAGCAAAAAAACCAGAATCAGCTGGTAACTTGATAGGCAGGCGAGCCCTGCCTATGGCTCTAAACTGTCCTCCGCCCCTGTCTGCATTTCCCATGGTGGCTTGGAGGAAGCTCTGGGTTCACCTGTCAAAATCTTGCCTGAAACAGTTCATAAGAGCATGGCCGAGTCAGTCAAGCTCTCCTTGCATTTGACTCACCTGTGTAATGGGAGCAGTCATACCATGTTTCAGAGGTGCATGGATCAGAAGAGACAGTGGTTTAAACATCTGACACAGAACCTAGTAGTTACATTTTTTCTGCTGTTATTTATGTACACATTAGTGAAACAGAGAATTTGGGTAAACTGATCTCTGAGACTTCAAAGATGTACAGTAGAATTCTTTCTTTCTCTCTCTCTCTTTCTTTCTTTCTTGTGTCATGAGCTCCTGAAGCCTAGAGCCAAAATGACGGCTCAGCACGGAAAGGTGTATGGGGAGTGCGGAATGTGGGAGAGGACTTGAGCAAAAGGGGTGCCTCTGGGTCTCCTTTCCTTATTGCTCCTTTTCAGACCATGCTCACTTAGCTGCAGGCTTCACAAATGGTTTTCTTCAGTGCACAGAGACAACTCAAAGGATGGAAAGATTGTGGGGCTCACGGAGAAGGCAACGCTGCTGAAGGAGGCTGAAAAGAGGGGCCGGATTTGAAAACTTGAAGAAGAGATGAGGGAGTTTACATTGCTCCAATACGGGGGTTGGAGGGATAGAATCAAATATGGAAATAATTGAGGAGAGCAGGATAGGTGGGGTAAAGAAGGGAAACTGGCTAAGGAGCACGGGCCCGTCATGCAACTGTGGAAACCACCGAGGGTTTTGAACAAAGAGCGAGCAGAGTATTGTTCGTTTTAGATCAGAAAAGTCAGGTTGAGAGCAGCCATTCAGTCTGAAAAGGTTCTGAGGTCAGGGATTATGGAAGGGGTGGGAGAGGCCTGCAGAACTGTCCCAGGCTCGTTGAGATGGATTTCAGCACAGGCACTGATTTCCGTCAGGCTCTGCCGGACCCCGGGTGCATTACACTGCAATCCGACGACACTTCCTATCCATTTTATTGTAGCTGCCCCCTGGGAACTAACTCACCACCACCACCACCACCACCCCCCACCCCACCCCTGGAGCAGCCCTGACTCTTCCTTGATGTGTGAAGACCTCGGTCTTGGGCGGCAGTTTCCAGGATATATTGCAGGCCCCGAAGGAACACAAAAGACAATTTACTAAAATAAAACAACTGCTTGTATTATTTTTCTTTCATTCTGGTACGATGTGTATTTTGTGTGTGCTTTAAAACACATACATACACACATGTAATAGAGGTTTGCTGATAATTTTTGTTTTTGTTTTTGTTTTTTGAGACAGGCTTTTGCTATGTAGTTCAGGCTGTCCCTGAACTCCTTATGTAGCCCAGGCTATCCTTGAACTCAGAGACCCTCCTGACTCTGCTTCCTGAGTGCTGGGATTACAGGCATAGCCACCAGCACACCCAGCATTGTGGTATGTGGTTACCAGAGATCGAACTCGGTTGGGACTTGCACTTGCAAGGCAGATGCCAGAATCACTGAGCTAAATCCCAGGCCATCTGATATATTTTTACCAATAAAGATGCATCTTCAGAAAAACAGCGATGATAGAGGATATCCTAAATAACTAAGCTTAATAATTAAATAACCTACTACAATATTTCCTTAGTGGGTTTCTCTTAAGTATTATAATTCACATCTCTGTCTTTTCACACGGTCGTCCAGGGCCAGGATTTGCTCCCCAGCAAGGTCATGGGGCCTCTGCACAGCAGACGCTCTGGCTTTGCCTGTGGAGGGCGGAGTCACCTCCCCTGGGGGCTGAGGCCTTGCAGCTGGACTGCACACAGGCAAGATGGAGCCCTGCTCGGGGTCCCAGTTTCTTTCTTAAAATTAGCTGGTTGTCTTCATATTCCTTTTAGTTCATGAGGGCTTTATTAACAATCTTTGAATAGTAGGAGCTCTTTCATCATTTTGTCCCTAGTTAACTTCAACAGAGAACATTGGAAGATTAGACTGAGACCCTCCTCGACTTCCCCTTTAACTATATTCACTTGTGAAAACATTCGTAGGTTTATCTTTTTATCAGGAAATTTTAAAACACAACCCCTATTTAACCACAACTCTTGACATACCAAGTTATCAGATAAGTCACTTGCCACTGAAAGAGGCCACAGAGAACCTATAACATTAAGATTGGCCAGTTGACATTTCCTGGAAGATAATGATGTCTTTTACCCAACTGTGAATTCACAAGTAGCAGCAGTTACAATATTTTAAAAGTCAAGTCCTACTCAAATGGTTTAGACAGAGGATAAATGAAATAGAGAAAAAAATTAAGTTCTCAGTGTCCAACAATAGCCACATGCTAAATTTATATATTTATGAAGTATTCTATAGAGCTTACAAAAGGCTATGCCTTTACACGTTGAAGCACAGTATGAGGGGAGAACAGGACATAATCCAAAATGTAATATAAAATAAAGACATGGGACTGAGGGTGGTGAGAACACTCTAAAACGTTAACAGGAGAAATATCCAGATATCTTTATGTCATTCTGCATTTCAAGTTTCTTTCTATATGGGTTCATTTGTTCAGCCATTCAACAAATATTTTTCCCTTCCTTCCTCTCTTCTCCTCCTCTTCCCCTTTCTCTCTTCCTTCTTTTTCCTCTTCCCCTTCCCCTTTTCTTCCTCTTTCCTTTCCCTCTCCACCCCCTCCCTCTTTCCCTCCCTCCCCCCTCCCTCTCCCCTCCCTTTTCCTCGCATTCTCCTTCTAAGGTACTGGAGATTGAACCCATAGCCTTCACACTGAGCTATTGTCTAAATGCTTTTTATTTCCAATTCTGAGAAAGGCTCTTATTAAGTCACTCAGTAAATATTTCCTATATGTCATCTATAAGCCTGTCGTGTTCTAGACATGCAGGAAGAAGCAAGTCCAGCTCTTTTGCTGTTCACTCTGACCAGCAGACAATGAGCCAGAACAAACGTGCAAGCCTGAGGGTGCAGACGGCGGACAGCTGGCCGTGGTGCTGGGAGAGACGGAGCGGGCCGTCTGCTGTGCAGGAAGATTCCCCTGGGGGTTGGGAGAAGAGGCCCCTCAGCTTCCTTGGGGCTGGCTGTGCCAGGGACCAGAGGAGGACAAGGGGCTGGACACAGTGTGCATGGAGGGCTGTGGGGCGTGGATGACACACACCCAGCACCCGGGGCTGGGGAGGGGTCTGGTCTCTGTGCTTCAGGTGTAGAATGGTTTCCCAGGCACTGCCCCTCAGAGAGATGACTGCTCCCAAGTGGGAGAGGCTCCTAGCAGTGGAGGCAGAAAGGAGGCAGGGAGACCTGCTAGAAAGACATGTTTTCATTATAATTTGCCAGTTCTGTGGCCTGATTTTCGTCAACCCTAACATGGACATAACCATGACTTTCCATGTACTTTTGGTACTTAAAGGCATAGCTTTTGTGCACTGCTGTCTTTTCTAGAGGGGTCAACACTTCTGAGACACAAGGCCCAATCTTATTCCTCTTTTCCTTTCCTCCCCAGCACCCTCCCTTGTGCTGTAGGAGTTCTGGTAGACCAGTATGCTGCATCGGCGTGTGTGTGTGTGTGTGTGTGTGTGTGTGTGTGTGTGTGTGTGTGTGTGTGTGTGTATGTGTTCCCAGGGTGAGCATGCTTGCCTGTGTTAGTTCCTGCATGGGTTTTCTCCGGGCTTCTCTAAGAACTTCCTTGCTGATGCCGAGATTTTAGCCTGTTTGTAGCAGACAGTCACTGAAGGCTCTTTAAGCAAAGGCTGACTTTTGTGTTTTGGAAATTTCACTCAAATGGTGCTGAAGAGGTTCTGCTGGGGAACAGGAAAATAACAGAGGCACACTGATTTGTTAGAAAATTCTCTGGGCCGTGATGTTGGAGTGATTTTCTCAGGAAAAATCAGAGCGGAGCCTATGGGGAAGTTCTTTTTTTCCAGTATTGTTTTGTATCAAGGGCCTCTCCATTCAACTGTACACTTCCCTTTTCATTTTTTTTTTTTTCACTTTAAAAATTTTGACACAGAATCTCCCAAGTTGCTCAGGTTGGGTTTGAACTTGTGATTTTCTTACCTCAGCTTCCCAGTGTTGGGATGACAGGCGCGCCCAGAACGCCCTCCGTGGCAGGCCGGCAAACACTGGGAAGCAGAAAGTCCGAGACTCTACCTATTTATAGTTGGGGAAATGAGGCACAAAGAGGCAAAGTGACTCATGTGCCAAAGATCTCTGACTTCAAGGCTTCCTCTTAGCTAATGTGAAAACCAGATTCCACCACTTAAGGAGTCGTGGAGGGAGAGGGAGGCTTTCTGCGCACACCGAATGGAATCGGGGGGGGGGGGG
>PVIR01046112.1:0-10394 GCA_004026965.1 Petromus typicus
AAGAACTCCTGTATTTTTATACAGAAAATAAGACCAGGGGAATCTCATGGTTTGTGAATCCACTCCCAGCAACTTCAAAAAACACACACTTTGGAGCAGACCTCAGAGATCACTCTCCAGCAGCCTGGCTGAGGAAGAAAACTCAAAGAAAGATCCCAAAGAAAGAAGCAGGGGTTGCCAGGAGTGATGGGGAGATCTACATAGCACTGTGAGTGCAGTGATGGTTTGTGGCATATGTGTGTTGAAATGTATCGTGTTGTACACTTTAAGTGTGCAGCTTATGTATTATTTATATCTCAATAAAACTATGTGACTTTTTTAATTTCTCAAGTTGATCTTTCAAAAAAGAACTCATGAGAAGAAACTCTACATTTACCAATGGCCAGAAGAAATAAAGTGGCAGTATTCAGTATGCTCAAATATAAAATCAAACTAACAAATATTTCAGTGTCTACAATTTAAATTAAATCACACTTCTAATAAGATAAAACCTTAGTACTAACACAGGCATCATAAAAGCATATATAACATCTGTTAAGTAACACATATTTCTCACAAAGGAATATTCTGAGAATTTATGAAAAATAAAAATGTAAAGTTTCTAGTACTTTAATATTCACATGGTGGGGTTTATTTTAGGATTGTTTCCTGTGCACTTTAGACTTGATGACTGGAAGTACCAAGTTACAGCAAATACAGCTATCTTCGTCCAATGCAGCAAAGTCATGTTACAGAAATAAAATGTTTTCACTGATGCTTTTGAACAGAGAATAGAATACTGAAAAAGATTAACTTCCCGTTATGACTGAACCAAATGTGATTGGATTGAAGCATTTGGGGATTAAGTTACTTTACCTTCTGTGAAATGAGTCCTGAGACGTCAAAATTCTCTTGGGTGAAAGAAAAACAACGAACTACATCCTTCCCGCACAGCTATCCCTAGTTCTTCATAGTACTTCTGGTGTCACCACACCGACACAAAATAATTCTGGCACTGACCACAGAAAGAACATGAAACTTTTACTTCTTAGGAATTATGTTTACTGTTTTTATGACTAGGGCCAGTGCTGATAGGTAAATGTTCAGATAATCATCTGTATCTATCTATACAGCCCAATGATTGTCATGTCTGTACCAAGTTCCTCTTTCAGATAATCATGGAGATAATTAAGGAATCTGAAAGGTAGGAAGAAAATTAAATTTTAATCAGAAAACACGGATTTGCATTCCAGTTGTTTTATAATTTTGCAGCCTGGAAAAATAACAAATTTTGTGCTTTAATTTCCCTATCAAAGAAATGAGAATGATTACCTTATATCATAAATTGTGCATATTTAATTTGAAAATGTGCAACTAGAAAGATTTCTAGTCACCTATTCATTTTTTTTGAGAGTATCTTACTGTGTAGTCCATGCTGGCCTTGAGTTTGGTGTCCTTGTGCCTCAGCCTCTGAGTACTGAAATTTCAGGCACGTACTGTCATATACAGCTTAAAATGGATTTTAAATAATGAAGCATCACACATGTACACATACAAGGTGCTATCCGAGTAGTTGGGAAAACAGAAGTGTGGATTCTTTTAGGGCCTTTTTCACTTTCTCCTGCTGGTAAGACTCATGGATCATTTGGTTTTTCTTACTCAGTTTATCTTCTGTATTGCCCTTAAAAAGTGGCTCGAATGTCTTGATTTTAAGATACTTTTCTCACTCAATTCAAATTGGAAGGGATAGTTAACCTTACAAACCACTATGGAATAAATGTTCACCATAAAACTGGAGAGCTAGTTTGCTGCATTACTGTCATTTATCCCCATATCCTATTAAGTTTTGTAACTGATACACGAGATGTTAATTGACAAAATTCCCTGAATAGGAGGCCAAACAGATCCAATTCCCTTGGCCCCAGTCATCTCGGACTAAATCTTGGGTAGTGTATGAAACATTCTGATGGCTTTGTCTCACTTAAAAATAATTCAAAAGACACTCATTTCATTGCTTGAACTGGTCTCAACAGCTTACTTCCTCCACAAATTTGTCACTAGGCTAATGCTGGATTACACCCAAATGACATGACATATCAGCACAAAGTTTTCTTCAAATAACCTTCAGGACCTCATCTGCTGAAGCCAAAACACTTTCAGGTATCTGAATTTAACAGGACTGAGCTCCCTGGTAATGACAACAGAGGGTTTCAGGCAAAAAGGGAAGCAACACGCGCTTTCCGGACCATCCCGGCCACAGCTCCTCACTCACCGGAAGGAAGGAGAGGAAATCTGGGGCTACGGCACTGTTTCCTCACAGAGGACGCTCTGTAGTGAAGTGGCAAAATTCTGGCCAGGCTAGTCTATGCAGCTCAAATATTCCAGCCCAGAGCTCGGTGCGTCCAGTCCAGGAGAATGGAAGATGCACTCAGCATTTTCTGAAGCAAAGGGCAAAGCTTTATTCTAACTGCACTGGAACAGACCTTTCTATAAGGAGGCCACTAAAGGAGTCTGTCAGAAGTCGGCTTTTATACGCTAGTTACAGAATGTTCTTGACGGTAGGGCGGAGTTACATTTTAGCCTCATTCCATTGGTTACAAGCTCTCACGTCTCATTGGCTAGTACAGCGCACAGACTCCAAGCTCCATTGGTTGAAACAGTGCACAGATTCCACCTATAACAGGACCAAGTATCTCAATCCTCTTTAACAACCAAGGTACTTCTAAGCCCAGGCGAAGGGAGTCTTCTGAGGCTCCAGCCTCAACTATTGAAAGCGACAAAGTTTACCATGTTAGACAATGGAGGGGCGAGCTAGATCTCTACCTGACTGGAAGATTTTACAAATTCGATTTTCCCCTTTCAGTAGGAGAGTAACTAGAAAGTGTTTCGAAATTATCTCATTTTGTCATCGTTTTATGTTTTTAAGACTCTGAATCTAGCTTTAAATTGAGAACATGTTTTTATTTTAGGAAATCAGAAAAGTGGTTTGCATCAGTGTTCAAGCACGCAGATGCAGCCACAGATTTGAGGACGCACTTTGCTGGCAGAAGCCGGAAACCGATGACTCTGCTCTGACTTGCCGCCTGGACGGTCGGGGATCGCGGCCTGGGCATGGGGACTCCTATCCCTCCATCAAACCCACGCATGATTCCATTTCTAAGTGGTTTGCAGTAAGTTCTTTCTCCTCTAAGGTCTGTTCTTTCCGCCAATGGCATTGATTTCACAGGGGAAAAATAAGTCCATGTGTAATCTACCTTTTTCACTTTGATCCTTGAACATTAGAGTGAGAACATAGGTCTTAGGGCAAACATAAAGATTGTCTTTGACTTTCTATTTTAAAAATTGGCACTGAAAGATTAAATTAAAATCTGATCGAGAATGTGAGATATCAGACTAAATGCTGAAATCCAGCAATGTCTTCCAGGGGTTCGGTATCTTAAGTCAGAACTTTTTCTAATATCTCCTTTTTCTTCAGAAAAAAAAAAATATATATATATATATATAAAATATAGCAAATACTATATTCACATGTACTGATATGAGTTCACAGTTTTGGTTACGCTTTTCTAAACTTTTTCAATAATTCACAGTTTCTAACTTCCACAGTCTTACAAGAGAGCAATGAATCACTGTGTATGTGAACTCAAAGTATTATTTCACTTCCCAAGGAAAGAAAATGTCACACGGCCCAGTGTATGACAGAACATTCTAAATGAAAGAAATGATCCTAACCCTCTATTGTTCCAAAAAGAGGACTCTCTCAAACTCATAAAGACAAATTTTGGCAAGAGAAGGCCAAGGGAGGACAGATAATATACCATTGAAATCTCTTGCGTGATTATAGCATTTCTCTTGAGCATGATTACTGTTAATTTATAACTTTGCACCTTCCACCAAAAATGTTGGGAAGAAATTCTTCTAAGTAAATTTATTCTTTTGAATGTAAGTACATAAATAAAATGTCATATTCCAGGAAAAATTATAGACCAATAAGTATTAGTTAAATTAACCCCTAGATTCTCATTGGCTTCAAAAGGGTAAAAGGTCAATAACAAGAAAAGTAAATGTTGTTTGATCAGAAAGAAAAGTTCTATGGAAGTTACTCATAAAATCTTACAGGATAAAACCACACAATTCAAAATAATAAGCATCTACAGGGAGTACAAGAAACTATACGTGTTAGTATTGAGCTATGAGACCTCTGTGAAGTAAAATATTCACTTTTATTTGGTGCACATAGTCCCTTACACTCAGAATAAATTCTCTTTTATCCACAGTTAATCTGAACTAAACATAACAGATACTAGATAACATGTAGCATAATTAATCCAAACGATACATCACCGGGGAAGATCACTAGAATTTTGTTTTCTGCTCTGGACATAATACCAAACTCCACCCAAAAGAACAACAGACAAGTTTCTAGGTGTTGCTATGGTCAACATATCTGGAAAGAACTGGAAAATCTCAAGACGGTGCTAAGTTCCATACTGGATCCCAAGTAGGCTGGATGTTTGCTTCAGTCACAGAAACTGCAGTCCACTCTTAACAAAAACTATTTTCTTTTCATCTTAAAAAAGGCAGAATGGTGTTCAGAGAGAGATCCAGAAGATAACCACATTTGTGGTTATAACCACAATAGTCTCCTTGAATATTGATAAATAAGACATTATTTGTTATTTATTATGTATGCTTATAAACCATTTAAAATTCTTCCTGGTGCATTTAAATGCCTTTTAAATTGATGAGTTGTGCTTTTGGAGGCAAATAAATCTGAGTTTTAATCCCAATGTTTTCATTTATTAGCTGAGGATTCAAACAAATTGCATAAAATATTTGAGATGTCAGTTTCCTCATCTGTAAAACAAGAATATGTTTATGTGGACTGTAACATTATTACAAGTGTGCAAGATGTAAATGTAAAATGAAAAGTAACCAATCAAGAGTCAATACTAGCTAAGACCAATTATTTCATAGAGTTGTTCCTCTCTCTTTGGTTGAACATAAAAGACATCTTGAGAAGCAGAGAAAAACATAAATCTTACCCATCATGCAGCCCTCTGTTTGACTCTGGAGCCTTTGCTAAGTCAAAATTGCTGGTGGACAGGCCTGAAGTAAAGCTGGAGTAGTGGTGATTGACTGGGAAATAGCTGAGTAGCAGAAGAAAAAGAGAAGAAAATAAGTGATGTGTTACACAAAGCCTTTGTGTCATTTAGGTGATACAAACAGTCTCTCTGTTACAAGTACCATTGACATCATGTAGAGAAACAGTGTGTCCTAGAAAAATGGAGGGGACTTTCTCTCCTTCCACCATCTTCTATCAGTCAACTTCTAAGCGGTACATGGCAAATTCCAATTTAGTTCTCACAGCTCAGACAATAGAACTGCTTAGGTGCCCCTGAAGAGGGGGTCACCTCCAGCACCAGCTGAAGGGAAGAGCTCCAGAGACACACTAATCCAGAAAAATCCAAAGCAGCACATAAGTAACTCCACAATTGTTGTAAATTGTCTTCATCAGATTGTGTGCCCCATAACACCATGTTTCATTTTCAAGTCCTTTGAATTTTTACTTTGGATTGTAAATAGATGGAAATCTCAGAAATACTTTGGCAGAGATGTCGGGCCGTGGCCAATGGTGAGGAGCATCAGATTTAGTTATGGGTCTTCTAGCCTCATCCACCATAGATACTGGCTGTAGATAATTGTTCCTTCTCTGAATACCCAGTAACACAGGGTTGCTGCTCATCTTGAACTTGCAGAAGTTTTCAGAGTGGAAATGACCAACTGTAGCCCAAAGCCATGCTGCAGAATTTCTCTACACCTATAAAAACAGAAATGTCTCAACTTCATTGTGTACGTAGTTCCTGTTGAGTAATGAACAGCTGGAGCTTCAGTATCTTCTGGTGCTGTACAATTCTGAACAACCGGAAGAAAGTACATTCACTGGAATCTTAAATCAGTTAGTGTTCGATGTTCCTGAACACATCATGCTTCAAATGTCTTTTTACAGTAGAGACAGAAAATTGGTAATATTTATATATTGAGAAAGAGAAAACAAGAGGATGAATCGAAGTAGTTGAGTTTTCTTTAAAAGCCTATTCTCCAGAGGCAGAGTTGCACTAACTTGAAAATTTCTACTAGAAGTTCTAACTAATTCCCTGTACTCAATGCAGTTTTATAAGACTCTTACAAATTTTTAACAAATTCAAAACATAACTATGTACTCTATGCTTAACTCCACTTGGGTTTTTCGTCTGTTTGCTGTTGCTTTGTTTTTGTCTTACCATTTGCGTTGTTGCTGCTGTCCAGCCCTCTGTTTTAAATCAGTTTTCATCATGTGTTTCCAGTCCTTCCGTAGGCTGTCTGCATTTTGTCATTGAGCAGGTTTGTTCAAGCAGGGCTCAGCTGCACTGCGAACCTTGTGCCTCCTAAGATGTTTGTCTCTTGCCTTTATGCTCAAAAGACAGCTTGGCTCGGTATAAAATTCTGGGGTCTGGCTCACATTCTCCCTCCCCCCTTCTGTAACTACCCCTCCACTGCCTTCAGGTTTTGAGCTTCGCATGAGTCAAAACACAGCTTCCCCTGTTTGACCTGATTTCCTGGATTTGATCACCCTTGTGCTCCATTCTATGGGTCTTTCCTGTGTGGGACTGTCCGCCAGTCGCTTTGACACCTGTATCACAACTTGATACATGTGACTGGGTGTAGTATGCTTCATTCCTGTTTTCGCATAATACTGACACGTATCACTTTATTTCTTCTTGGCATTGGTTACAGTAGAGGATTCAAAGTTGAGGCTTTCTGTGGGAGGGGTATGTATAACCAAGGAATTATTTCTTCAACTTTGGGGTCCAATAATTTAACCATGGTTTACCAAGGATATTTGCCTGGGCCATGAAGTACACTATCATCTTCAAATTTATTTCTTCATTTTTTTTAAGGAACTCTCTTCAATTGTATAATAAATTTCTGCCCTACTTTTATTGGATTACCTAAAACAGACTCATTTTCCTAATGTGGAATGGTTGTGCTTTTCTTTTTTTCGTTTTAAAAATTTTCTTCCATTTTAATAGATTTTAATCTACATTTATTGTCAGTAAATTAAGACTTTTTATGTAATTACTTTAATTATCAGCAATGTCATCTCTGTCTAACCTGTTTGTAATGATAATGTTGTTTTTAGCTCTAATTTTTATTCTTTTTGAAATCTATATTTTTATACCAGTTTCCTGTTTTGTCATTTTATCTTTGAAGCTGAATCTATGTTCAGCTTCATCTGTCTTTGAATCTGTGTTCCTACTATATCATTCTGTAATAATATCACCTATTAGAAATGTTTTTCTCTCCTGTATATTGTATTATTTTAAACCCAGCTCTTTCCCTTGTTATGTTACACAGACTATTTCTGCCAGTAATGTGTTTTCACATCTGCTTTTCCTTTTTTCTTGCAGTGCTTAATCCTGATGGCTATACACAGGCTTTCACTTTGTCTGATAAGACATTAAACCTTCCTTCTGCTCCCCTTCCCATACTAATGAAAACTGATTTGGTACACACAAGAAAAAGGAAGAATAAGATGGCAGAGGAGAAAGGGAAAATTATTATCGAGCCTACTAACAACCTTTGTTGAATAATACGAATTCTCTTCCTTCTCTGAAATTTGGTAAAGTTCCAGAGCTCTTCCTTTTTGACCAATCCAGTCCATTCCTGTTGGAAGGATAACCACATGGTTAAATATTCCTCCAACACCATGCTTACTGATGCTTGGTAAAGAAATCGTGCGAGGCCGCGCCAGCCCGCCTCGGTGTGACAACACACAGTGTAAAGATACCTTTGCTTGGGGGTTTTGAGAGGTTTCAGTCTGCGGCTGGCAGAGTCCCAGGCTCAGGCTCCCGCGAAGGGTGTGGCGGTTTGAAGCTGCTCAGCTCACAGCATCCAGGAGACAGAGAGACAAAGCGAGGTGGGAGCGGGACACCACAACCCTGCGAGTCAGGTCGTCCTGGCCCACTTCCTCCGCTCCGGACTCGGGAAGCCTCCCCCTGGAGCTCACAGCCTCAGGACTCCTTGGCTCGTCGCTGGCCACCTCCGCCTGGGCCTCCAGTTCTCAATACTGGGGACTCCAGTATGTGTAAACTTTAGTAAACTGGGCTCAGTAGGCTCTGGGGAAGGACCCAGGGGAGGTGGGATTCGGGTCCAGGACGCTGAGACAATGTAGGGGGCAGAAGAGCCGAGGCTCCCGTAGGAAACAGAGCAGAGAAAATTCAGAACAGGGACCACCTAGTGCCCATGTCGGTGAACTTCTGCACTCGCAGGCAGGGGGAGAGTCGTCTCCCCAAACCCCCAACCTCTCCCCCACCCCCCCACCCCCCCGGAAAGGATGCCAGCGGCCTGGGTCTCTGACCCTCTGACTCAGTCCCTCAGTAGAGGCGCTGAGGCTGACTTCACCTCCTGGGAAGGCCAAGAGCTGCGAGTGTCTGACAGCTAAGTGCGTTTGCAACCGGAAGACCGCTATTTGCTCAAAGGTATCCGAGATAAATCGGATTTCCAACCAGCACATTGAACTATAGCCCCTCACCGAGCAAAAGGTACTTTTTAAAAAGTTTAATACCTAACATTTACTTTTTCCATCCTCAATATACCATACACAAAAATATGACAACATCCTGGTTTAATAAACTGCTAAGGGCTGGGGATTTAGCTCAGTGTTTCTGGCGCCTGCCTTGCAAGCACAAGGTCTCTAGCTCGATCCTTGATCTCCGGTAACCACATACAACAATATCGGGTGTGGTGACTCACGCCCACCAGAAATCAGCAACACACACCACAGTGCTGGGTGTGGTGGCTCACGCCTGTCATCTCAGCAGAGGTAGGAGGATTTCTGTGAGTTCCAGGCTTGCCTGGGCTATATAGTGAGTTTAAGGCCAGCCTGAACTACAAAGCAAGACCCTGTTTTAAAACAAAAAGAAAAATAAAAAAAAAAATTTACTAAAATTCTTATTCACCAAATATTTATTTTCATCAACATATAACGTGTGTTTAAATAAATGAGTCTGGTAAAATAGAAAATTGGTAAAAAGCAGTTTACCAAAGAATACAATATTTTAAAAATACATACAGGGGCTGGGGATTTAGCTCAGTGGTTCCGGCGCCTGTCTTGCAAGCGCAAGGACCCGGGTTCAATCCCCGGTAACCACATACTATACTGGGTGTGGAGACTCACGCCCAACAGCAACCAGTACCACATACCACAGTGCCGGGCATGGTGGCTCACGCCTGTCATCCCAGAACTCGGGAGGCAGAGGCAGGAGGATTGCTGTGAGTTTGAGGCTGAACTCAGGGCCAGCCTGAACCACATAGCGAGACCCTGTCTCAAAAAAACCTAAAAAAAAAAAAAAAAAAATACATACAGATATGATCAGTCCCATTACATTTGTATTTCTTAGCACAAGGAGATTTCCATTTTCACTCCATGAATCAGACCATTTTATAAAAGAAAGTGAGAAAGAGGTAATATCCTCGTAACGGTGATATGTTCATTAGCATGTTTCTGCATGTTTAGATGGAACATGTATGAAATATGTGAGAATATAGACAGCCTTGAACCCACCCATTTTACTTCCAGGACTTGATTTGTTTAAATCACTCTGCAAGATTCTCTGCACTTTGTTCTACTCTTTGTTTTTACTAACATGAAAGTGAAAACCAGCTAGAACATAAAAGCTGTGTTGTTTGAAATATTTTGTGGGAATGAAATGGTATTCTTAGCTTTCACTCTCCACTCTGAATTGTTTGGGAACTTTGCTAACCACTTCTCAGAATAGTCTCCCAGACACAGATTCCGTACGTGTACGAAGACAGTTCAGGCTTTTCCAGAAAGTGTTGGGGCAGTCACTCGCTGTGATGCCAAACAGAAAATTCCTCATGGAAAGAGCCACAGTGCACATTCTCAGCACGGTTTTCCAAAATATAACAAAAATAACTAGAAAAAATTTAAATTTAGGAAATCTATGAAGTCCTTTTTGTTTTACTTTAACACGAGATCAGAAATAATGTGTAAAATAGCAATTAATCTAAACTAAAAATTGTCTGTATAAATAACCAAGAAATACAGATTCTATTACCTCCCATTCACATCATTTTATACCTTAGTCTACATAACTAACATGATGATTTAAAAATTGTACCTTATCCATGGTAGTAAAAAATGTAAATGCTCACAAGTGACATATAAGTGTACAGATCACTAAATTGTCTACAATTATTTATATAAGAATATATGGGCATTTTTCTGGGAAAATGATTCATAGCACTCATCAGATTCCCAGAATACTTTTAGACAGAAAATATTCCTGAAATACTATTTATGACCATTATATTTTTAAATGGCTGTGTATACAGACTGAATGAATGTTTTT
>PVIR01046113.1:0-10403 GCA_004026965.1 Petromus typicus
GAGAGAGCTTTCTGCCTTGGTAGTTGGGGGTAAGGTGGGGCTGGCACAAGCAGAAGATGCCATTCTACAGGCACAGATGCGGTGGTATCAGAGGTCTTACTGTTTGTCGCCGGCCCTGTTTTCCACCTATGGCTGGGTCTGCCCCTCATGCTGTACCTGAAGATGAGTGCTGCGGAGTTCTCTGCCCCTACAGTGAGGCAACCACCATAGAAACCAACAGTCTCCTGGGTGGGCCTTTTCCCTCGGCCAGCTACACAAGTCTGAGGATTCAGGTGGGCCACTCAGGAGTAGGTTCCCAAAGGGCTGGCTCTGAGTCAGCTGGCAATGACAAGGGACTTGATACTTCCAAGTTTCTAGAAATTCTGAATTTTTCCAGGAGTCCACAGTGGTTGGATGAGCTCTAATGCATATTCATGTCAGTACTCCCCACTAAGTTGTCAGAGGCCTTAGGGAGCACATGGTGTTCAAGCTCATGTGGGCTCCACTTCTGTCTCTCCATGCCCCTGCTCAGGTCGCCATGGATCGGATGAAGAAGATCAAACGGCAGCTGTCAATGACACTCCGAGGGGGCCGAGGCCTAGATAAGACCAACGGTGCCCCTGAGCAGATAGGCCTGGATGAGAGTGGCGGGGGTGGTGGCAGTGATCTTGGAGAGACCCCCACATGTATACCTCCTGGAGAACTTCGCTGTGGACGGGGCCCGCTCAGCTCTGCACCAGGTGGGTCCGCTGACTTCCCTATCCCCACCCTCAGGTCCCAGGTGTTGCCTTCCAGCCAAGTTCCTCTAGAATTTTGTTGTTTTCATTTTCTTTCTCCATTTTCATCTCCTTCCATGTTTTCTTTTTAAATACTCTGTCTGTCTGTCTGTCCGTCCATTTGTGCCCCTTTCCTTGGCTTTATGTCCAGGCCCCAGGGGGAGGAAGGGTTCCTTGCCTGTTGCAGCTGCCCCAAGGCTCCCTCTGCCCTTCTCCTGCACTCTGCGGTGGCCCTCCCAGGCCTCCCAGCGCCTGCCTGCCCTGGGCCTGCCTTCCCAGGGCTCTTGGGTACCTCTGCCGCCACCTGCCTTCTGGCCTTGGGCCAGCCGCAGTCTCAGCTCACCCCTGGAACGGGGTGCTCCACCAGGTGACTATTGCTCTCCCACTCTGTATAACCTGTCCTGGGCCTGCCTGGGCTTCCCTGGGCCCCACCACTCTCTCCCTGAGGGACTCCAGGCTGCTCCAGGGGCCGTGTGCACATATGGGTGTGATGAGGGAATACATAGTGTTGGGGAGGGGTTTTCTTGACCCCCCACTTGGCGTGCCCTCCCTGCCACCAGAGATTGTACACGAGGACTTGAAGATGGGGTCTGATGGAGAGAGCGACCAGGCTTCAGCCACATCCTCGGATGAGGTGCAGTCTCCAGTGAGAGTGCGCATGCGCAACCACCCCCCACGCAAGATCTCCACTGAGGTTCTTAACCCCCATCCTGGTGGTGGAGGAGCTGGAAAAGAGGGTTGGGTCTGGAGAAGTGGAGTTCATGGTGCTGTTTCTTGCCTGGTAGGATATCAACAAGCGCCTCTCGCTACCAGCTGACATCCGGCTGCCCGAGGGCTACCTCGAGAAGCTGACCCTCAATAGCCCCATCTTTGACAAGCCCCTTAGCCGCCGCCTCCGCCGTGTCAGCCTGGTGGGTACATTCTGTTCCTGTCTGTCCTCTTCCTTCTCTCCTCTCCTCTCCCACTGCCTTCCTGAGTCTGTTTTAACCTTCTTCCTTCACCCAACAGTCTGAGATTGGCTTTGGGAAGCTGGAGACGTACATCAAGCTGGACAAGCTGGGTGAGGTGAGAGACAGGAGGTCCATGGTAGGGTAAGGGTCAGTGAGAACTCAGCTGCCTCATGGTACCACTAATGTTGTCGGCTCACATCCCAGGGTACCTATGCCACTGTATACAAAGGCAAAAGCAAGCTCACAGACAACCTTGTGGCACTCAAGGAGATCAGACTGGAACATGAAGAGGGGGCACCCTGCACGGCCATACGGGAAGGTACAGACCTCATTTTATCTGCCGTGGGCTTTTCTGACTCATATTGTCTGTGGTGAGGACAGAGGCTGGGGATTCTGGGACATATGTCCCCAATGTGCTGGATTTTGTGAGAATGCCCATCATTTATGTATTCAGGTCATTATCAGAGTAACCAAGAATTTATGAATGAACTAAGGAAGGTGAACAAATAGTAAACCATGGTACTCACTTTAGTGCTAAAAGTATACTTTAAAAGGCTTGCAGCGGTACATGGAATGAACTTTAATTGTATAGAACGTGACTGCAAACCCAGCTTCACACTGTGCTGCTGGCCTATGTACTGAGGGTTGGAGTAAGGCTTTTTCCCCCAAAACATGTTGTGAAAATCTAGTGTCACATGAACCTGTGGCTGCAGTCCTGGATTCTTTCATGGTGCTCTTCTCTAGGCCTTATATTCCACATCTGAAACATAGATACACTTCTTCTTAGCATAGGGTGGGTTAGAAGTGGTTGCTGGGAAGCATTACCCTAAGCAGCATGGGGAAAGAAGGAAACCTAGGCTCATCTCTGTCAGGTCCTTATCCTCACCTTGGTCCTGGGGATGGGGGCTGACTCTTGGCCCCATCCTACTCCCATGTTCCTGCAGTGTCCCTGCTCAAGGACCTCAAACATGCCAACATCGTCACACTACATGATATCATCCACACAGAGAAGTCTCTCACCCTTGTCTTTGAGTACCTGGTAAGCTTGGATGGCAGTGGGCCCTGGCAGGAAGGAGGTGGGCAGGCGATCAGCAGGCACGCTGCGTGACCCTTATTCCTGTACTCTCTTCTCTCTTCAGGACAAGGACCTGAAGCAGTACCTGGATGACTGTGGGAACGTCATCAACATGCACAATGTGAAAGTGGGTGTGGGGCAGGAAGCAGGGGCAGGAGGGGCCCCCCATTCACCCACTCCACCTCACCCTACAGATTCCCAGAAGCAGCCTTTTCCCATTTGGCTTTTTTGCTGGGAGCCTCGGAGGGTATTGGGAACGTGTCCTTTTTTGTGTGATAAAGCTCAGGGCTCCATGTCTGTTTGGGAGGGATCTATGCCTGCTCACTGGGGATTGGACTACCGGATACCCTTTGACCTCTGCCTGCCATTCCTGGGTTCCCAGCTGTTCCTGTTCCAGCTGCTCCGGGGCCTGGCCTACTGCCACCGGCAGAAGGTGCTACACCGAGACCTCAAGCCCCAGAACCTGCTCATCAACGAGAGAGGAGAACTCAAGCTGGCTGACTTTGGTAACACCAATCTTCCCCTTTCTGTTGGTCCCCTAGCCTTACTCTCCCAGCACTGCACTTGCTGTGACTGCCTAGTCTCATGTCCCTTCAGCCTCTTGGGACTGCCTAGGGCACCTTCAGTCCAGACTGTCCTCTCCTTCAGCCTGCCAGTGATCGGTCTCCTTATTCCGGCTGCCCATTCTCTTCAATTCCTAGGCCTGGCCCGGGCCAAGTCAATCCCAACGAAGACGTACTCCAATGAGGTGGTGACACTATGGTACCGGCCCCCTGACATCTTACTTGGGTCCACAGACTACTCTACCCAAATTGACATGTGGTGAGGAGAGGTGACAGCATAGCAGGGGCCAGGTGGTGAAGGGAGTGACTTGTCAACAATAGTTACCTAGCCAGCCTCCTCTCTATTCACTGTGCCTTCCCTGCCCAGGGGTGTGGGCTGCATCTTCTATGAGATGGCCACGGGCCGGCCCCTGTTCCCGGGCTCCACAGTGGAGGAGCAGCTGCACTTCATCTTCCGCATCTTGGGTGAGGAGGCATGTGCCCTAGGAGCTGTGAGAACATGTGGGGAATACCCGAGATGTTTAGAGTAACTCCTTTTCCCTGCCAGGAACCCCAACTGAGGAGACGTGGCCAGGCATCCTGTCTAATGAGGAGTTTAAGACATACAATTACCCCAAGTACCGAGCCGAGGCCCTTCTGAGCCACGCACCCCGGTGAGGCTGGTGGGTGGGTAGGTCTTCAGGGTCAGAGTGCCCAAACTCAATGTAAAGCAGGTCCCCTTGTCCTTGCGGTAGACTTGATAGCGACGGGGCTGACCTCCTCAACAAGCTGCTGCAGGTGAGAATACATTTCTGGACCAGCCTTGCGTGGGGGCGGGATTCTAGGTGTGGGAAAAGAGGGACCCACCCAGGGTAGGATCTGAGGCACTTAGGAAAAAAGACCTGCTTGTTGAAAATACCAATATACACTCCTCCCCCAACTCAGTTTGAGGGCCGAAACCGAATCTCTGCAGAGGATGCCATGAAACATCCATTCTTTCTCAGCCTGGGGGAGCGGATCCACAAACTTCCTGACAGTGAGTGGAGCCGGGGAATGGTCGGGCTGAGGCAGGGACTGTGGGAAACAAACTGCTGGGGACAGCTGAGCAGGTTGTATAGGGTTCTGGCTGTGCCATCACTAAGGAAAGGACATCCTTGTTAACATGTATGTTAGGTTATATTTATTATAAAAGTTCTTTTCAGTTTTCAGCTCCTTTTTCTGTCATGAAAATTTTCAAAAGAAATGGACACGGTGGCACACACTTGTAATCCCAGCACTTGGGAGGCTGAGGCAGGAGGATTGCTGTGAGTTCCAGGCCAGCCTGGTCTGCGTAGTGAGTTTAAGGCCAGCCTGAATGACATATTGTGAGACCCTGTCTCGGAAAGTGCAGTATAACTTTACTTTTTAAAAAGTAGACATTTAATATATATGGTACAAAATGCACAAATCACAAATATATAACACAATGAATTTTCCAGATTAAACACACCCATGTAACTGAATAATAGATGCTTCCCAAGAGCTCCTCACCAGAAGTTTATTCTAGTCCCCCTTCCGTTTAGGAACCACTGTTTGGAATTTTTTTTCTAGTACTGGAGATGCAGCCCAGGGCTTTCTGTGTTTGCCAAGCAAGCACTCTAGCACTGAGCTATACTTCTAATCCTGCTGGGTTATTTCAGTCCTACTGATTTGCTTCCCACCAGCATAAGTTTTTCCCTACCCTCACACTTCATAGAAATGGAATCATCTGGGGTGTTCTCTCTGTATTAAAAAATGTTTCAATGTGGACGACAACTCAGGTGGCAAACTGGTTTTCTTTATTTCCCTCTGATTATTGTGTATCAAATCCAATCCCAGGCATCCCATCCATCCTTAATTTTAGCATGGATCTATACAAGATTTTTAAAAATAATTGTCATCATCACACCTAAAAAAATGGCCCACCAGTCTTCCTACTGGATTAGTTTTTAAATCAGATCCCTAATCCTGGCATGGTGGTGCACACACCTGTAATCCCAGCACTCCAAAGGCTGAGGCAGGAGGATTGCCTGGAGTTCAAGGCCAACCTGGGCTACATAGTGAGTTCAAGGCCTGGGAGATGTCTAAAAAACCAAAAATCCCCAAATACCACCCATCCCTGGACATAACAAGTGGTAATTGTGATGCCATTATTACATTAGCCATGTCAAGGTAATGACTTTCTTGTTCCATGCAGTAGGCCATATCACATCTTTAGTTGTAGGGAATTATTTGACAGATTAAAGTCAAACCTCTCAAAGATGGGGCAACCCATTCTAATTCCCACAGTGAGTCCCACAGTGATGGCCTATGGGGGTCCTGGTCCTGGATAGCTCCATGAATCACCCCCACATCTGTGTCTCCATCCACAGCTACTTCCATATTTGCACTAAAAGAGATCCAGCTACAAAAAGAGGCCAGCCTTCGGTCCTCATCAATGCCTGACTCAGGTAGGTGTGCTCCCAACTCTCCTTCCCTTGCCCACCAACGTGCTTGCCTACCAACAGCCGTTGCTCTCCTTTCCCTGCAGGCAGGCCAGCTTTCCATGTGGTGGACACCGAGTTCTAAGCCAAGTTCTAAGCCACAGACCGAGGCCCCAGCAGGCAGCAGCTGGAGGGATGCCCCTTCCCTCACAGGGCAGCCCCAGCTGCATTCTCCCTGCTTGCTGCCTGTCTACCTGCCTGAGCCACGCTCGCCTTTCCACTTGTTCCCTGCCACTGCCCAAACCATCCTACCACTGGCCTGTCAGCCCACCCGCTGGTCTGTCTGCTGGGTGCTAACAAAGCTCTCATCACCCCTCTGCTTGGTCTGTCTCTCTCTATCTCAGTAGTTGCCGGTGGACAGCATGGCCATGCCAGCCTCCCACATTGAGGCCAGGCCTGCCCCTCCTCGTCATACCCTCCCCCAGGACCACTACCCCATGGCCAGCCAGGGGTCTGGAGCTAGCCCAGGCTGGGGCTCTCAACTCATACGAGAAGGTAGAGGTGCCTTGGGTCTTAGGCATTCTCTGCCTGCTTTCCTGCCTGTCTCACCTGCCTCATGTTATATGGGCCTTTTATTGTTCGTTTGTTTGTTTCATTTATTGTTTTTTTTTTATTATTTTAAATGAGGTTTTCATTCTTTTAAATGCAATATCTCTGTATACAGACTGGCTGGGCCCCACCTCCGTGTGTGTGGCCCTCCCACAGTATTTTGTGCAATGAAGCCCCACTCCCAGCCTTTCAGAGGCAGGGCCACACATAGTCCCTGTATGGAACCCTAACCATACCAGACCCTGGGATCGGCTATGGGAAAGCATGCCTGGGCCACTCACTTTCCTCCCCTCACCTGCCATCCCCAGCTACAGGGGGATCTGGGAACTTCTGGGGACTCTGGGAAATGGACAAGGTGGGGGCCCCACTCTTTCCCTCCTGCAGTCCCGTAGCCAGGGCCTCCTTCCTTCTCAGGGTCTCCCTGGCCCAGCCCTCCTGCCCTTTCCCACTCGGTGCTGTTGAGTAGGGGGCCTGCCAGGAACTGACCAACTCAGTGAGGAGCCATAGTGTGTATATGTGCAGAAGCAGGGACAGGGGCACATAGGGGGTTGTGCCCGGGTGTTGCCCCCTAACCCCTGGGAGGGTGAGACAGGGCAGGGACAGTCTCTGGGGTCAGTCCCTGGATGGGTGGTTACCTCCCCTTCCTCCACCCTAAGCCCTGGGGCCCTTAAATGGGGTGGGAAGGCAAGGGTGGGAGCCCTCCTAGTGGGATTTGGGGGGTTGGGTTCCTGAATGCACCATAATCGCTGTATGAAATATTAAAAAGTCTAAAGTGAAAAGCCTGATTGCAAATCCCTGTAAGGGGGTTGGGGTCAAGTTGGGGTGATTACTAGGACCTTGAGTTCATATCTGGTCCCAGTCTGGGAGAGCATCGAGAATGGGCCAGGGACACAGAGTAACTGTGAAAAAGGTCCCTGAGGGATTGCACACTTAATAGTGGAACATAAAGAAGCAGATAGGGCAGGCTGACTAGGTTGATGGGCTAAGAAGCAAACAGAACGAAGAATTAAACTTACCAGCACTATGAAATATCTTGACAGTGGAAGCAAGGGGATGTAGTGACCCAGTAGAACCAGGCTGAGTAGAAGGGGCAGAGAGGCCCAGCATGACCACTACGTATCCAGCTGGGACACTATGAAGAAGGCCAGTTGGGGAGGAAAAGAGAGAAGGGTGAATTTTGAACCAATAGATAGAAGAATCCTTTAATTACATAATTTCAAGAGTGGGGTCATAGCTGTAACTTTGGATTGCTGGTGCCTAATGAACTCCATGGGCGTGTGTGAGATGATTCTGGGAAGGATGTGATGGTTTGCAGTGGTTCAAAGGTCAAGTGGTGTATGACTAGTTGAGGCTTTAATTTTCTCAGTCCTGTGAATTCTAGCTCCCATTCCACTAAGTCTTGGCCACAGAGAAGAGGAGGGGTGGGCAATGCTAGGCAGATGTTGCACATACTATAACAGCAAGCCTAATTAAGTGGGCTGTTCTGAAGCCAGGTGGTGGTGATGACCTGTATTTTAATCACTACAGCATACAGCTTTGTGGTGTCGCAGTGGCTGTCATGTCTACAGAGATAAGAGAGCAAGCTGTAGAAACAGGTATCAGCACTCAGGAGGCTAAGCAAGAAGAAGTATCAATGTGAGTTCAAGGCCAGCCTTGGCTGCATAGTGAATTCATAGTGAGACACTGTCTCACTAAAAACAAAAGAACCAGGGACCCTTTCTATTTTTTATTTTCTTGTAATAGGGCTGGAGCTTGCACAAGTTTCTGAGCAGAGGGTTGTGCCTTTGGCAGCAAAGGAGGTTGGTTAAAAGGATCTTAGAAAAGAGGAAGGGTGTCAGGCCAGATTTGAAGGAGTAGAATTTACTTTGTTGCCCTGGGAATTGTTGGGATCATTCATGTGAGCAGAGACTGGTCTCTAGAAGGTGAAGAAACTAAATCTAGGGCTAAAGAACAAAGCCTCTGATTTATCTGGTTGTTTAGGTAAATACAGAGGGGCAGCTTGCAGTGTGGTAGAGAAGTCAGTTCAGTGAGTCTGACAGATTCAGACGTGCTTGATTTTTTTTTTTTTTTTTTTTTTCGAGACAAGGTCTCACTTTGTAGTTCAGACTGGCTCTGAGCTCACTACATAGCCCAGGCCAACCTTGAACTCAAAACCTCCTTCCTCTGCCTGCCAAGTGCTGGGATTATAGGCATGAGCCCGGCATCGTGGTATGTGGTACTGATTGCTGGTGGGCATGAGTCACCATGTCTGGCATTATAGTATATGGTTACTGGGGATCGAACTTTTGCCAAGCAGGCATCAGAACCACTGAGCTAAATCCCCAGCTCTTCTGGGCTTTAACCATTTGCCAGACCTAACTCAAGTACCATAGTCTTTGAGGACTTAAAAATGAAAGGGTGCTGTCCCATAGGGCTTACCCAACTGCGTGTGTGTGACCCCTCATCTGTACCAACTCTGGGCTGGAGTGATAGTAATAAAGAACAATCCCTGCCCCACAAAGCTTAAAATAGGTATATTATGAGGTGGGTGTGGGGAGGGCTGAAATTGTATAAGGAGACCTGTATATACAGGGGTTTAGGGATATGAAAAGGCAAAGTCCGTTCTTGCCCTTGGGGACTGGGTGGTAATAGTGAAGGATGTCCCTAAACAGTGTTTGACTCAAGAGCCTGTATCCTGTATTTCTGGGATAGCCCAGTGGGAACAGACAAAAGGCAGGTTAATGAGAGAAGCGAGAGATAAGTATAAAAGTCAGAACCAACCAGTAGGGCTGGGAGCCCTCCCAGAGAAAAGGGTAACATTAGGCCAGGCATGGTGGTGCACACCTGTAATCCCAGCACTCGGCAGGCAGAGGTAGATTGCTGTGAGTTCAAGGCCAGTCTGAGCTGCAAAGCAAGACCCTGTCTCAAAAGGGGGGAGGCACTTATATAGGGTTCTCTGGTTCTCAACCAGAGCCTCCTATCCCCAGGATGTCAGATAATGTCTGGAAGGAAATACAGGTACTTTGGGTTGTACTGAGGGGTGTACCAGTGTCTAATGATAAAACGACAAATGCAGCTGAACAGCCTTAGGTACCCCCCCCCCAACAAAGACAGTGCTGAGATCAAGAATCCCTGGGGCCAAGCTGGGTGTGGTATCATACATCTCCATGGCCTGTACTATATAGTGAGTTCAAGGCCAGCCTGAACTACATAATGAGACCCTGTCTCAAAAAAAAAAAAAGGGCTCAGGTTTAGCTCAAGTAGCAGCACCATGTCTACCTTGGAAGCACAGGGCCCAAGTTCAATCCCCAGTACTGCAGAAAAAGAAAACCACTGGGGCTTGGTGTAATGGTTGTCAAATTTTTGGTTTTGTGAGCCCTTTATAAATATTGAGGATACCCAAAAAGCATTTGCTTATGTCAGTAACCTCTGGATAATTCCCCTCTACACTCACGAAATTGAAGAAGTATTATGAAAAGTTCTGATTTTGTGAATTCCCTGAGAAGGTTTTCTAGGCTGATGGATAGCCTGAGATCAGTATGAGAATCTTTGCCTGTTGTTTAAGGTCACTGCTCTGGAAACATTTCCCAAGGTGGAACCACAGCTCTAGTACTGAACTAGATGAGGACAAGTGAGTTAGTAATTCTGGACCTCAGCTACCCATATTATTGCCCATGGGGACAAAGATAGTACCTGCTGCCTGAGGCTATTTTTAATCCAACAAAATAGCTAGACTGGACCAAACTACTAATTATTTATTGGTAGAAGTCCAACAACAATGGGACTTGCGGCTGACTGTCTAGGCCTACATGGCTCTCTGGAGAGGAAGAACTCCTTTGCATTGAGGTTTTTTTTTTTTTTTTTAATTATCTTTATTGGTACATTAAATATACACATCATGATTGCACTCCATAATGGGGATTTGTACCAGTATAAGACACAACTTAATTCTCATTTTTTCCCATAGCCCCACCCACCCTACCACCCCCCCATGTATATAAAATTTGTTTCCTTACTTTTTTGTTACAATCTCAACATTGTCCCCTTTCACC
>PVIR01046114.1:0-10403 GCA_004026965.1 Petromus typicus
AAAAAAAAAAAAAAAAAAAAAAAAAAAAAAAAAAAACAATAAAATGGATCACAAACATTAGAACAGAAACCATCTAGTGGAAGACAAGTAAGTAAAATGCTTGTAGACACAGCTGTAGGAAAACATGTTCTGAACAGAATCATGGTGGCACAAGAAATAATATCAAGAATGAACAAATGGGATCACATCAAATTTAAAAGCTTCTGCAGAGCAAAAGAAACCACCGACAAAGTGAACAGACAATCTAGAGAATGGGAAAAATATTTCCCCGCTAACTCTTAGACAGTAGACTAAAACTTAGAATATATAAAGAACTAAAAGAAAAAAAAATCAGACTTCCCGAATTTAAAGACCCAGTTTAAAAATGAGCATCTGAAATGAATAGGCTCTGCTTAGATGAAGAAATACAAATGGCAATAAATATGTGGGGAAAAAAAGCTGCAATGTTTCTGGCCATTCAAGAAATGAAATTTAAAACAACTCTGCGGTTTCATCTCATTCCAAAGAGAATGGATATCATCAAGAAATCAACCAATAATAAATGCTGCTGAGGCTGTGGGGAGAAAGTAACGTTTATTCACTGTTGGTGTGAATTTACACTGATGCAGCAACTGTGGCAATCAGTATGGAAGTCTCTCAAAAAACTAAAAATAGAAATTCCAGTTGATCCAACTCTTCTGCTTTAAGTATTTTCTGAAAAGATTTAACAACTTCATACCATAGTGATATATGGATGCCTATATTCACAGCAGCATAATTCATAATAGCTAAATCTTGGAAATAACCTATATGTCTATTAGCAGATAAATAAAGAAAACACTATTTATATTCAGTGGAGTACTACTTTACCACAAAGGATAAATTTGATTCATTTGTAACAAAATTGATTTATCTTGATCTTATAATGTTAAGTGAGATAAACCACATGCATATGCTTAAATGTGACATGGTTCCTTATGTGCACAACTCAATATATATATATATTACAAAATAAAAGACAGATAATGGCAAAAATAGAAAGAAAAAAATTATACTGTAATACAGTACAGAAAATGTATCTACAATTTTATCTTGACTTAATACAATTGTCTCACATGTTTTTTGGTCTATTAGTTTTATTTTTCATCTATGTATAAGATAGCTGATGTTATAAGATCTTATAAGATAAATAGATGAATCTAATGCTGGAAACACAAGATAGGGTGCAGAGAAGGGGAAAAAAAGAATTAAGTTTTATGTTTAGGCACTAATTGCCCACAGTAAATAGCATCATTATGTGTTATATACATGTACTAATAAAACTGAAAGAAAATAAATGATTGAAATTAAGTAGCCAATTATATGAAAACCTGAGTTTCAAATTATACTACAAAGCTAAAGTGAAAAAAGAGCATGATAATTAGCACAAAATAGGCATGTTTATCGATGTAATAGAACTGAGAATCCAGAAAGAACTCCAAGCACCTGTGAACTAGATAAAACTCCAAGCCATGTGAACTAGATAAAACTGACCTTTTAAAACAAATTGTACTGGAAAAACTTATCTTTCCCCACGTAAAAGAATGAATCTAGAGCCACATTTCTCACATTATACTAAAATCAAATAAAAATGAAAGAAAAGCCTGGACATTAATACAGAAACAGTAAATGGTCTGGAATATAATATAAGTAAAACTCTTTTTTTGTGGTATAAGAAATTGAACTTGGGCTCTTGTGCTTGCAAGGTAGGCGTGGTGCCACTGAGTTAAATCCCTAGACCCAAAACTCTTGAAATATAGGTCTAGGCAAGGATTTACTGAACATAATCCCAATTGCATAAGAAAAAACATCAAGTATCCATAAGTGGGAATATAACAAATTAAAACACTTCTACACAGCAAAATAAACTGCTACCAAAATGAAGAGACACCATACAGAATGGGAAAGAAATTTTGCCAGTTATTCCTTGGATAAGAAACTAATATCTAGAATATATTTTTTAAAGTAAAATAATTAAATCCCCCCGCCAAAATAAAAGACTCAACTAAACTATGTAAATGAAATGAATAGACACTTCACAACTAAAGTACAAATAACTAATAGGTACAAGAAGAAAAAGCGCAACATTTTTTCCCCTTAGAGAAATACAAATGAAGACAACTCTGAGATTCCATCTTACTAAAACAAGAGTGGCTATCACCCAGGACTCATGGAACTACAAATTCTGGCAAGGCTGTGAGGAAAAAGAGAACCCCTACATATGGTTAGTGGGAAATTAAACTAGTACAAAGACTGGAAATTCTTCAAAAACTGAAAATAAAAACTTGATTTGACTCAGCTATACCTTTTCTGGGTCTCTTCATAAGAGTTAACATTATATTACAGTGATATTCACATGTCCATGTTTATGACAGCACATTTCATAATAGCTAATTCCCAGAAGTGGTCGGTGTGCCCACCAGCATATGAACAAATAAAATAGATGTTTATATATATATTTGACTCAGCCAAGAATGTGATAGTAATAAAGTAAAAAAGGAAACAAAGATTATGTACATAGGGGTGGGGGGTTTCAGGAGGGAGAAGGGAAAAAATGAGAATCAAGTCGTGTCATATTCTGGTACAAACTCTCAATGTTGAATGTGATGATGATGTGTATTCATAATGTACCAATAAGGATTAAATATATATATATATATAACCTAAGAAAGATAGTTTGAATCCTTTGTAGGAAATGAACGGATCTTAGCACCTTAATTCTAAGTGCAACAAATCAGACACAGAAGGTTAAATATAGTGTGATTTCTCTTACACTAGAAACTTAAAATACAAATTATTGAAAGAACAAAATAAAGGAGAGATGATATGAAACAAATAGGTAGACTTTTTGGAAATAACAAGGTGATCTTGAGATGGAGAAATAGAAAGGAAATATCCTGGTGCCTAGCAACAGATTTATGGATAAAGAAAATGTGGTGTATATGTATGCAGTGGAATATTATTCTGCCCTAAAAATCAAATTGTTTCATTTGCATGCAAATGAATCCAGATATCATCATATTGAGCAAAATAATTCAGACTCAGAAATATGTCATATACCCTACTTAATATGCAGAATTAAAACAAAGATGATAAGGAAGCAGAGAGGTCATTATTAGATAAGAGGATGGGAATAAAGAGAAGAGATCATTATTAGATAATAGAGATGAATGACATGATCAAAACATATGCGCTGAAACTCTCCCACATGTGAAACCAGAGAAGAGGGCAAAGGGGTAATTATGGGCAATATGACCAAAGTGCGTTATTTATATGTATGAGTCTGCCAAAACGAAGCCTGTTAATCTATGTAGTCCATATGGACTAAAATATTAATTCTAAAAAAGAAATACACAAGCAAAAAAATCTTGTATCCAAATGAAATCAAAGTCTCCGAGGAAGTGTTGGGTTCTTCTCATCCTTAACTCTAAAACACAAAACACTTCAAGGTAGGGCAGGCTCAAGGAAACAGGTCCAGTCTAGAATGGTTTGGTGCAAATTTACCCTGTGAAAGTTTACTCTTTGCGTTGGGAAGACCTTATATCTGTTCTCTTCAAGGATCACTGTAGCATAAATGTTTCAGAGCAGAGCAGAGATGCTTTTTGACCCTTTGAAGATAGACACTGTCTTCAGCTTTCCCTGACTCAGGGCATCATTCTGATCATTGTAGTATGATGTTCAGATTATTTAACTTTCTTGTTACTGTAGTTCTGGTTTCGTTCATTAAAACAAAGGTGATTTTGTGCTTGTTCTATGTGATTACGCTATGTGATTACGCTTGTTCTATGTGATTACGCTACCTTGTGATTATGCCCTCATGAGTTAAAAGATTTGAAAAGGAAATCTGTAAATATATTCTCATCAACAAGTAGAGATGCCAAATATTCTTACTAACATTAACAATCACATAAACTCGGGTGATACTGTCATAATCCAAGCTTGTTACATATTACCCATGTAATCCTTGCTAACTAATCTCCCTGAACCCTGAGTTACCTTACTTGCAAAAATGAAACTAATTCATCTGCGCTTGGAGAGGTTTTCAATAAGGATTAAATCACTGTTTCAAAAAGACCTGCCACAGAACAGATATTCATAAATGTTAACTTCTTTTTTTTATTTTTATTTATTTTTATTTATTTTTTTAGGTTTTTTGAGACAGGGTCTCGCTTTTGTGGTTCAGGCTGGCCCTGAGCTCAGCCTCCAACTCACATCACAGCAATCCTCCCGCCTCTGCCTCCCGAGTGCTGGGATGACAGGCGTGAGCCACCACGCCCGGCACTGTGGTATGTGGTACTGGTTGCTGCTGGGTGTGGGTCTCCACACCCAGTATTGTTATGTGGTTACCGGGGAATCGAACCTGGGCCCTTGCGCTTGCAAGACAGGTGCCGGAACCACTGAGCTAACTCCCCGGCCCAAACTTCTTTTTTTTTTTGTTAAAGTAAATTTCTTTCATGCATTTGAAGCTGGGTTTATTTTTTAATGCATAGTCTTCACTTTGCCACTTACTAGCCATGTAAGATTACTTGTTGAGCTACAGTTTTTGCATCTGTAAGATACAGTTGTTGTAAGTATTATCTAAAATGTACTTACAGATAGCTTACTAAGCCACTTCTGTAAATAACAATGATATGGTGAATTATACCCATCCCTGTTTCTTGTGTCTCTCTTAGAGTGCTCAATACTGGGTCGTGTGCTGTGATGAAAACAAGAAAGGCATGAAGTAAGGTCCCTGCCCTCAAAGACAATGGAAGAATCTAAAATACAGCTTGCATAATATACAGACTCGGCATAGATGTGAGACTTAGCGTCTATGGAGTCCAAGTGGGTCTATTAAACAGTGGCGGACCTGGTAGGAAGCAGGATCCTTATCACTGGGAATTTTTAAGATAAATCCAGATAGTTCACTTAGAAAAAAGAAGAAGAGATCCTTAGTGCTATCTGGCATGAAAAATCATATGCGGGAGTATAACATTTGAAGGAAGACTAGGTAGTATATTATTCTATTATTACTGTAATGCATAACTATGTTCAGTGCTTTTAAATAACGCCAATTTAGGGGCTGGGGATTTAGCTCAGTGGTTCTGGCGCCTGTCTTGCAAGTGCAAGAACCCGGGTTCGATCCCCGGTAACCACATACTATACTGGATGTGGAGACTCACGCCCAGCAGCAACCAGTACCACATACCACAGTGCCGGGCGTGGTGGCTCACGCCTGTAATCCCAGCACTCGGGAGGCAGAGGCAGGAGGATTGCTGTGTTGTGAGTTTGAGGCTGAGCTCAGGACCAGCCTGAACTACAAAGCGAGACCCTGTCTCAAAAAACAAACAAACAAACAAACAAAAAATATAAGTAACACCAATTTATCCTCTTACGATTTAAGAGATCAAAAGTCTAACATCATATTTTTACATAGAATATACGGTGAATTTTTAAATATTCTCAAAAACCTATGTGTAAGCTAAATTTTTTAGCAAATAAAAATGAATGGATCCTTTTTTAAAAGTTCAAAATCAAGGTATCAACAAGATGACATTTTTCTTATACCTTTCAGAGTAAAATCTGTTTTTTTCCCTTTATGAACTTCTGAAGGCCATCTACATTTCTAGAATCATGGATTCTTTTCATATTTTAGCTTCATGTTTCTACCATTGCAGTTTCTAATTCTTCTTTGGATCGTCCTATCCCTTCCAATAAAGACTCCTGTGATTATATTGGACCCACTTTGATAATCTAGGGTCATCTCTTCCAGGTCAAGGTCCTTTAACTAAAACACATTTACAAAGTCCCTTTTACCATTCAAAATGACACATTCACAGATTTCAGGAATTGGGATGAGGACATCTTTGTGAGTTACTACTCAGCCTCTCACAGCTCAGACACAATAATCAGAATCAGAAAAAAACAGGGTAGTTTTGGTAGAGGGAGTATACCTTGAAGGGTGTGGAAATAAGGAAGAAGTCACTTCTGAGCTGGCAAATGACAAAAACACAGGGAGTGGGTACATAGTTTAGCACAAATTATCTGAGGAAAATGAAAAAGCCTGATGTAAGTGCTATAAATGTATTCAAATGAGAGGAAGAAAGACCAGACTACCACATACCTTAAAAATAAAGAGAGACAAATTTGCTAGAACATTAAAGGGAAATTAGTGCCAGTTCCTAAGTAAGCCTCCAAGTGACATTCTGGGAGGATCATTTTCAGGATAATTAGTCCAGACATGTAGGGATGTGACATTAGACCTTAAGAAGTAATTATTATATCTTCTTCGAAGCATCATGGATGTCTAAATTGTCTTTAAAACAACTGAAAACAAATTGGGAGTGATTTCAAAAGAGAAAGAAAAGACAAGGGCAGGATCGTTATATCCTCTATTCACTTCCAGGAATGCATGACACAGACAGCCAAGGCCTTCTTTTAATACTTTGCAAAGGAAGACAATTTCTACAAACAATTTTTAAGGATGAAAAAATATGCAAGGCTTACTTACCTCATTGCCACATTACTTCCATCAATGACAATTGGCCTCAGATTGTCACAGTTGTCTACTTCGTCTTCAAGAGACAATTCAGGACTTGCGCTTTCTCTGGAGCTGGGGCCCCGGGGCACTAACAGACTCAAGTTGACCTGCCCTTCTGAGTCACCTTTGTTCCCAAGTCTGACAAGCTCTGCCAATACATCATTAATAAGCGATTCTGGGCCCAGCTTATTCAGCACTGATTGGATCTGTTCTTCAGCATATCCCAGCTTTAGAGCAAAATCCATCTTGGCTTGGTATTCTTTCTCTAAATCGAACTTACTATCCTGTAAAATGCTGCTCTGGGAGAAACTTGGATGGTCCAGGCAAGGCGATCGACAGAGCTGACGGTGTGGCTTGGAATGCATTTCCTTTTTCTTCAACTGACCATCTCCAGTTTGGCAGCTATTGGTGCTGTTCTTAAGGCTTACCTGTTCAGGGTCACTCTCAGAGCTCATCCACTCGTCAGCATCCGCACTGCCCTGCTCTATGCCATCCTGCGCAGGCTGCTGCTTCTCTTCTTTGCAGGCACTTTTCTCCATTTTTGGTGTCTCCACTGCAGCTGTGGCCGTCATCCCGTTCAGTAGGTAGTCTCAGGTCTAGTCAGCTCTTTGCCTTTGTACTCTCTTTGGAATTGATGTCCAGTGGTCCTTTTCTGTGGTAATATATTGTGGTAGCAATGGGGCAGGACTTTGCCTGCTTAGTTTGGTATATTCAGGTGTTATAAGTCCCTACAAAGAAACATACATGCCACAATCATCTTTAGTAACTTCTTGAAAAGAATTTAAAGTAGAGACATTTTCTCCTAAGTACTACTAGTTCTCTGGAGTTTGATTTTTCTTTCTTTTTATTTTTTTATTTTTTTGTAGTTCAGGCTGGCCTGGAGGTCAGCCTCTAACTCACAGCATTCCTCCTGCATCTGCCTTGAAGTTTTGATTTTTCTGCTTATAGTGATTAGATTTATCTTACACTGAAAAACAGAGTCCTTAAATCTAATAATTTTAGAGATAAAAAGCAATAGTATGGGCCGGGATTTAGCTAGTGGTTTTGGCACTCGCCTTGCAAGCACAAGGTCCCTACTTCAATCTCTGGTAACCACACACAACAATACTGGGTGTGGTGGTTTATGCCTGTAATCCCAGCACTAGAGAGGCAGAGGTAGGAGGACTGCTGCGAGTTCAAGGCTGGCCTGGGCTACATAGTGAGCTCAGGGCCACCCTGATCTATAAAGAGAGACCCTGTCTCAAAAAAACAAAAACAATGGTGAAATAACGCAGACATTCATATGTATATACACAAAACCATAGTTAAATTTATAGTCTTCTTGTATATGAACAACAGACTCACTAAAAAAGAAAATGCATCCCCCAAAAATAATGTACCCAGGAACTGATCTAACAAAGGAAGTAAATACCTTTACTCTGAAAACTACAGCCCTCTGAAAACATGAAGAGGATGTCAGACAATGGGAAGGCGTTTCCTTTTCTTGGGTAGGAAGAACCAACACAGTGCAAATGGCCACATTTCCAAAACTGCTATAGAGATTCAGTGCAATCCTGATTGAAATCCTAACAGAATATTTCACAGAATTAGAGAAAACAATCCAAAAATTCATCTGGAACCAGAAGAGAATTTGAACAGCAAAAGCAATTGTAGGATACAAAGATAAGGCAGGGGACTATCACAATCCTGAACTTGAAAGAATACCACAAAGCTACTATGATAAAAGTAGCATGGTACTAGCAAAGAACCAGACCCAAGGATCAATGAAACAGTTTAGAAGATGCAGAAAAAGACTACAGACATACTAAGCTGTCCTATATATGACAAAGGAGCCAAACATCTTCACTGGAGGAATGACAGCCTCTTTAATAAATGATACTGAAAAAACTGGGTTTCAAATTGCCAAAGATTAACAGTAGACCTATATCCCTCACCATGCACTAAACTAATACCAAAATGGATCAAAGATTTAAATGTTAAAACAGAAACACGAAACCTGTGAGAAGATAGTTAGGTGGAACTCTTGAAGACATTGGTGTAAGAAAAGACATTATGAACAGACCTTAGAAGCATGGAAACTAGCACAAAGAATCAACAACTGGGATCTCATCTTAATAAAATGCTGCTAGTTATAAAGATAAACTACCAACAGACTGAAGAGAAAACTCACAGGGTGGGAAAATAATTTTACCAGCTGTTCTTTAGACAGAGGTCTACTATCTAGAATATGTAAAGAACTTAAAAATCAGACCCCCCCCAAATTTAAAGACCCAATTCAAAAATGAATATCTGAAATGAATAGACATTTTTCATACAAAGTAGGAACAGTGAATAAATACAAGAAAAAATGTTCAACAGCATTGGTCATTCAAGAGATATAGATTAAAACAATACTGTGATTTCATCTCACTGCAGAAAAAATGATTGTTATCACGAAACATCTGATAACAAATGCTGGTGGGACTGTGGGGAAAAAGAACCCTTCTCCATTGTTGGTGGGAATGTAGACTGGTGCAACTACTTTAGAAATCAGTGTGAAGATTCCTCAAAACACTAAAGGCAGAGGTCCCATTTGACCTGGCTATGGTTCGCTGGGTATCTTCCTAAAAGAATTAAAAGCATCATACCACAGTGATATAAGCACATCTATGCTTGTGGTGGCACAGTTTATAATAGCCAAATCCTGGAAACAGTCCAAATACCCATTAACTGGTGACTGAGTCAAGAAGATGTGATTTTATTTTTTAAATAAAATAGAGTATTACTGAGTCATAAAGGATGATAAACTAGAGAAATGGTGTGAGAAAATGAAAGGGGAAATGAAGACCAAAATGTGGAATAGAGAATGTAAAAGAGGAGGAAAAGGAACAAAAGGGAAGATGAAGTAGGGAGGGAAGTGGAGAAAAGGAAGGATGGTAAAGAAAAAAATATGAGAAAAGAAGGAAGGAAAAAACAGAAACAAAGTTTTGTAAATAGGGAGAGGCTGAGAAGTGGAAGAGAGGGAGGGGAATGGGAAAATACAACAACCAAGATGTATCTATGCAGGTATAAATATTCCCAATGATGAATGGGATCATAATGTATGCCTAAAATGTACCAATAAACTTACTGGGAAAAAAATGAAAGAAAATTTATTTTCAGACAACTGAAGTAGGCTGAGAAGGTAACACATAGAAAGGCAATTTTTAGATGCAGAAGGAAATCTGCAACACTCCTAAATATATTTATAACCTATTTATTTATTCAAATTGCTAAAGAAAAGGGAGAAAAATCACCTGGAAACCATGGTCCAAAACTTTAATTCCAGCTACTCAGGAGGCTGAGGCAGGAGGATCACTTGAGCCCAGGAGTTCAAGGGGCCATCTTGGATGATAATGAGGCTTAAAATCAAGGAAAAGTCCAACTCAACTTTTGTGATAAACCAGAAAATTTGAAAAAGAACATTAATTACAGAAGCTAATTAGTGATTATTTTATTTCCAAACTCCTCCTCTCACCTACCTTACCTGTACCTGCAGGTTTCAGTTCTAACCTGTTTTCCTCTTTTTGAGGAAAGTTTTGTCAAATGTGATTGAGAATGCACGTTCAATCCCCAGCATTACAATCAAAACAAAAAATCTCCTCGACATCAGTGTGAATACTTTATGGTCCCTTACAGGGTCATTGTTCTTACAATTAAATGAGTAAAGAAAGTATTCAGAAAGGTGAATGCAACATAGCAGATTCTCAACATACATAAAGGGGATAGAAGACACTGGTATCCTTACTTACAGAAAGAGAGGCACCCAAGAAATGCTACAGACATGTGAGCACTGGAAAACTATTTAGGCATTCACTGTGTCCACTAGTATAAAACTAGATTCACT
>PVIR01046115.1:0-10400 GCA_004026965.1 Petromus typicus
TTGAAAAGTAGATAACTGAAAATACCACATGACCACAATAGCTAAATTTCATTGGATGTGCTTCAAAGAAGGACATAGCTGTTATCTAGGTGTGGTAGTAAGTGCCTATCATCCCAGCACTCGGGAGGCAGAGGCAGGAGGATTGCAAGGAGCCTGAGGCCAGCCTGGGCTACATAATGAATTCAAACTCAACCTGCACTGCACAGTAAGACTTTGTATTTACACTACATAACAATTATAGCATTTTGCTTTATTTATATTTTCATTAATTTATAAAGTATTTTAACAATTGAATGTTCACTTTAAAATGTGCAGGTGGATCCAACCAGGTCACATAGTTAAACCTAGATTCTTATCACCTGGAAAACCTATTTCTTGCAGTTATTTTTCAGGCCCATCATTAAATTTATCAGAATCTGGGTTCATGTGACAGAATCCAGTGTAATGTATCAAGAACAGATGATGCAGAGAGTTTCATGCTTCCACACTTGTCAGAAAGGCCAGAGGAAAAGATTTCAGGCTGCGTATCAAGTGATTCCTGAAGAACTACTTCAGCCCATCAGGCACTGACTGGGCAGCTCCTCCCACTGTCCCTTACTGCACGAGTGTCACCTGACCCAATCGTGCACTTCAAGTGCTATCACTACCCGCAAAAGAGATTCCCACACCCTCCCTATCTCTTCATGTCACTTGGTTCCAAGTGAAAAATTTGCACAAATGCATCCAGTGGGTGTGGCCTAAACAGCACTGGAATTCTAGACCCAAGGTGGTACAGAAATTATAATTTTAGTCTTCCAGCCTCTGTACCATGACAGGAGAGGCTGTCGGGGAGGCTGACTGAGCCACCACAATGGTCAGTGATGGCTTTCCTACGTGTAGAAGAAAATAGGTAGGGAGTCCAGGCATGCTGCTACCCAGGAGACACCTTGATGCCAAAGTATCTTTCCTTGCCCGTCACATTGCCTGTCAGCCCACTATCAATTTGTAGCATTTGTGCTACAATTGGCTCATTGTGACTCCATGAGCCCAACATTCCCATGAATTTGAAAGTGTAAGGCTGTAATCCATGATTAACACCCACACACATGTTGATTAGGAGGAGGCCAAGAGCCCTAGAATGAGGTAGGCTGTTGGGGGAGGAGGCAAAAGATTACCAAACCCAAATATTCTCCTAAACAGACAGGTTTCAAGACAGCTCCAGCTGCTTTTCAAACAGAATGGGGAGCCATGACAGGAACAGAGGAACACACAGCACACCCAGAGAAAGTGCCTCCTGTCTTCTGGCTCTCAATTTCTCTCCCAGCAAATATATGCAAGGCACTGTGAGAATACAAATGTGCTCTGGTGCCTCCTTTTCCAAGGGCAAGAGGACCGCAGCAATTCATATATTGATTGCAAGCATAGAAATGCAATGAAAAATTCAAAGACCAGGCAGTTCTTCAGTGTTTGTGGGAACTGATAAGTCTAGCAAGGTTACAGATGAAGGAATTCAGCAGACTGCAGTGCAGACTCCTTCAGTGTCAGTTTTGTCCTCAGAAATCCAGACCAGAAGCCACAGCTCCCAACAAAGGCACGGGCTCCTGGGCGGTTTGGGGGAGAAAAATGTTGACTGGATTCTGAGGACACAGAAGAGACAAGGAATCAGGAAACATCAATTCTAGGCTAGACTCTGACGTTAGGTTACTGCGTGACCTGAACAAGTGATCTGACCACTCTGGGTGTCCAGTTCTTCATGGTAAGGCAGAAATAGCTATTAATTGTGCCACTTCCTAAAGGAAATGGTCTAAACTTGAGATTCAAAGGAAGGTCTCAGATATTCTCAATAAGCTAGAAATTGTAAATTCTTACACACAAGTGCACATATTTAAGAATATTTTCTTTTGTAGAAAGAGCTCAGAGTTTCCCAGATCACCAGAGCCTTGTTTTATTTATTTTATTTTATGCATTTATTTATTTTGGTACCAGGAATGGAACTTGTTACTTTGCGTTTGCAAAGCAGGCACTGGAACCACTCAGCTAAATCCCCACCTCAGGAATATTTGCAATACCATACTAAGTTGGAGAATCATATTCCAGAAGCAATGGGATCTCATCTATCCAATGAGATAGGTTAATCAGTAAAAACTGCTCCCCAAAACCCATGGTGAAAATAAGAACTTCTCATTCAGTTTTCCAAATAATAGCCAATGTGATATCTGCCTTATTAGAGCAATATTTGCCAAATCCCACCCAGGTCTTCTATCCCCATTTGTGTTCAAAATTCACAATCCTTCCTTGCTAAATTATTTTTGGTTCACTGCTCAGCCATTCTTAGGTCATCAAACAATTTGAAGAGTTAGCACTTGGCTTCCCTGCTTCGTAGACCTTTGCATTTCCGAGGATCCTCTCCACTGGTGAGACGAGTTTCCCTTTAACACTTTGATACTTTAAGTCTGCTGCCCCTTCCTTTTCTTGGTCATGCAGCTAGTAATCTACCTTGTAAATATGGCCACCCTTGCCATTAAAGTTGTGTTCTGCTGTCACCAGTCCCCTTCCTGGGATACTTGCCATCTCTTCCTTCATTGCCTTTATCTGTCCTTGAGTTAATTTCTTTGCAGTTCATCTCTTTGAACTCTCTGGGGCCCTGGACTCTCCTCCAAGACCCCTCTCAGCTCATTCCAGTGGTGAGTAATGTTCACTTTCCTTATTCTCCTGGCATGTGTCATGTCAATCTTGGTTTTGTACACACCTGTATTCTCACCAGAAATGTTTGCATCACTGTGCTCAGTACGACAGGGGCATAAAAACGTGAGAAACAACTCTAGAAGTATGTTCTAGTGCAAGCTCTTCAGCAAGAGAAGTGTCAGGTGGTATCACACAAACAGGGATACAAGAAATACTTTTGAAAATAACAGACATTATGTACAAAAAATCCATGTAGTCAGCTGGGGCTTAGACAAATGGAGTCAGGTGGAACAGGTGTGCACTGTCTGTGTGATTTCAGTGGAATTACACCACCGACTGGGACACTCGCTGCCCTGACCACTCGCTGGCCTGACCACTCCACTACCCTCCTCACCCTCCTGTTTGCCCTGCGAGGCCAGCTAGTGAGAAGAATCACAGCAATAGGCTCTTTGGCCCTCTGGCTTCAGTTTGGCTTCAGCCAGTGCGAAGCTGCAGCAAACAATCAGAGATACATGGAGGAGTGTGAGGTCAGCCCTGGAGACACAGCAGATGTCTCTTCTCCTGACTCTTCAGGATGGGGTCAGCAGCACCTCCCTTAGCATCATCTCCTGGTGCTCCACCAAGCTGTTTTGTCTACCTCGAACCCAGACCACTGCTTTGTAAATAAGTCAGGTTCTCATCACTTACGCCACCTGAGTGCACCATCTGATTTCTGCTGGAAACTTGATGGAAAAACTCACTGAGTTTTCATTTCTTCACATGTAAAAAGAAGAATGAGAGAGACAGAGAAGGAAGGGAGATGGGGAGAAAGGGAGGGAGGAAGTAAGGAAAGAAGGGAAGGAGTTAATGTGATCTACCATTGATGCTGCTGACTGAAGACTGGAAACTGATGACTTCGACATTTAGGAGGAAATGTTTATCTGCCTCCTGTCTCAACAGAAGGAGAGGGCCCTGCTGGTACAGTATTGAGGCTGAGTTATCTATCAGGGCCTGAGGCTAAAAGAGAGAGCCTTCTACCCAAAACAATGGCTGAACCGGAGAAATGTCAGGCATAGGTAGGTGAAAGGTGGAGACAGAGACAGACTTCAAAAGTCCCATTTAAAAATTCCAAACTGGGCTGGGGATAAATGAGGTGGTAGAGCATCTGCCTAGCATGAGTGAGACTCTAGGGTTGAGCTACATTATAAAAAAGAAAATGAGAGAGAGAGAGAGACAGACAGACAGACAGACAGGGACAGAGACAGAGAGAGAGAGCAACCTTTTAAAATATCAAAGCTAATGTTCTTGCCTCAAATCGCTTCTTCGTGCTCTGCTCTCAGGCAGTCTGACCTCAGTTCCAACATGGCTTGCTCTGCTCATTTTGTCCCACCTTTGCCAATCTTGTCAGTGCCCACATCCCACAAGCACACGCACGCCTCTGGGCCTTTGCTAACCTATTTCCCCTGCCCTGGTCCATCTCCTCTTGGACAGACACATGGCTCCCTCACTTTGGGAGAACTTTGTTCAAACGTCAAATACCCAGCAAACATTTTCTGCACTGTTTTATGGGGGAAAAAAATAAAAATCACCCCACCCACATAGCTCTTAATTCTCTCCAATATAGTTTTGGGAATGTAGTGAGTGCAATTATTTATATGATGAAAGAACGTCTTGTCAGTGAATGAAGAAAGAAATGGGTTCTAACCAAATCAACAGAGGAATCGGCTCATGCTCAGACTTGAGCAAGTCAGACGTTGAAATTTGTGCAATGTCAGAAACTGTCCCTAGATGTAACCAGGAACTACATGGGGGGCTCAGCTACAGCTCTTGACCTCAAGAATCTCACAGCTTCACAACACAAGAAGGGCACAACTCTGAACATAACCATCACCAAGAAGTAGTTAGAGTTTCAGAGGGGCTGAGGATTTAACTCAAGTGGTACCATACCTACTTTGGAAGCACAAGTGCCGAAGTTCAATCTCCAGTACCACACCCCCCTCAAAAAAAAAGACAGGAAGAGCCTCAGAAGCTCAGCAGTGAAGGATCTGGGAAGCAGTGTGAAGAAGGCATCAGATGAATTGAACCTTAGAGCACTACTAGACTGTTATGAGGAAGACAAATTTACTTATTTACTTATGATAGTACATTAAGTTGTCTGCATTTATAACTTGTAAACTTTTTATATACAGAGGGCAGGCTGTAGGACAGTGATAAAATCCTTGCTTAGCATGGCAAGGCCCTGAATTTGAGCCCAGCATTGAAAAAATATTTATATGTATTTTTTGTTTGATCATCATTTCATGTAGATCAGGTCTATTGGCCAGGCATTGATAATAAATTTTATATAACACAATTCTTCGGTTAGGCACCCAGAGTTAGGTCAAATTTCACAAGTTAAGGGCACACTACTATCACTTCAGACGTGAGCTCCAGGCCACCCATGCTTCTGATCCACTGGATGCACAGTCAGGGATTCCTCCCACTCTGTCAGGTTCAGTGGCTGATGACAGCGACTCAGAACACTGGGAAATTCTGCATTTATGACTTCCCAAATGACAAGGTGAGCAAGGGCTCAGACATCAAGTTTCTGTTTCTCTAAGCTATGTCACCCTCCAGCACACTAATGTGTGTCACTAGCTAGGGAAACTCATCAGTTTCACAGTACCCAGACTTTGGGTTGGAATTTCTTTATGAAGCTATAATTGACTAAACCACTGGCCACATAACTGAGCACGATCTCCAGCTCCCATCCCCTCCTAGGACTGTTAAAACCTGAACTTTCTAATTCCATGATTGGTCTTTCTGGCATAGCCAGCTTCAGCCCTGAGTCATCTCATTAGCATAAATTAATGTTTGATCTAAATGGCCCACTACAAATCACAAGGACACTTTAATCATTGAGGAAATTCCAAGATTTATAATCACTTTCCTAGAACAGAGGATAAAAGCCAGTTGAAGACTCTGCTCTTGAATATCACTCTAAAACCCAGTAGCTTCAAATGCAGCTGTTTATACTCATATGAACACTCAGCTGACCTAAGATGAGTCTGACTGCACCTGACCTCCAGCTGTGTTAGGGTCCAGGTCAGTTCTGTGCGTCCTCATCTTCCTTGGACCAGGATATGAGCCAAGGCAGACTCATTCCAAGGCTGTACCAGAAGACAAAAGGACAAGACCAATTGCACAGTCAAATCCAACCTCTGCTTGTATCACATGCACTAACATCTTTTTAGCCCGAGCCATGTGTGATAGCCCACACCTGTAATTCCGGCACTTGGAGGCTGAGGAAGGAAGATGGCCATGAGTTTATGGACAGCCTAACTACATAATGAGTTGAAGACCAGCTTGAGTCACAGAACAATACCCTGTCTGAAAAAAAAAAATCTCATTAGCCCAGGCAACTTATCCAACTTGCTCCAACACATCAATACAAGTAGGGGTTATACTTTGTGCTTTGTTAGAGATGAAAGGGAAGCAGGTATTTCCTGAATAATTACTTGAACCATCACGCAGAATAAAATAATTTGTCTTTTATGATTATTCACTCCCTGTGAGGCAGAATCGCCCTACTGAAGATGATTCCTGTTTACCCAAGACCACGCCATTGTGCTTCTACCTACTTACAGTTGTTTGCATCTTAAATATCTCTGTACAATATTATCCTTTGGGCTTCAGGCTCTGATACCAAAGCTTCAAATGTTAGTGCTTACTAAATTATTTAGGCTCTTAATTTACCCAAGAAAATTTAAAATCCAGAGCTTTCTGATTTTTGTTCAGCTTTTGGTCCCTGTCTTTCTCCCTTCCACACTTCACCCAATTTTCGCAGGTCGCCCTTCAAATCCTCCTCCTGTCTTGATCTCCAGACATGAATCATGCTATGTCATTTGAATAAGAATGAGTTATGGTAATAATTGAAAAGATGGAGAGTCTGGATTCCTTTCTTATCTAAAAGACACTAAAACATCTGTAAGGGAGTGTTCCAAGTCTTCACAGCCCAGTCCATAATTTATGAACTTGTGAATGTTCCCCACGAACAGCCTGGGTGAGTCAGACATTTTAATTGGGCTTCCTTAAAATTAGAACACAAAGCGTTCCACTGCTGCCTCTCTGTGTAGTCTCATGAAAGATGTTCTGGTCGGAGAGGAGCCAGAGTTGACACTTCATATACACAGCGAGGGGAATAAAGTGCAGATGATGGTAATATTATGATACTACATCCTGGTTTTGCTCTTTGATTTTTAAGGTTGAAGAATTTAAGGGAAATCTTATCAGGGCTGATATCTTGCTTATGTGAAACTCACTTCATTCTCAAGCAACAGTGCCTTGAATGTGAAAACCAAAAAGATCTCACCTTGCTAAGCATTTCTGACAAGGGATGTTTAATGTGGCACCTCTTAAAAGCTTTTTTGAAAAATGACCACATCCATGTTCTATAAAAGAGAAATATAGGCCATTTACGGACTCATATTCATGACCTAAGATGTAGCCCTTTCATTCACATTGATTCTTCAGGCAAGCGTTGGGGGTCAAAATGTGTCCCTGGCACTGTCCTTGGTGCTGACACTGGAGTCTTGGGCCAGAGGAGGAGATCTTGCTTTATGGAACTACAGTTTAGTGGAAGATACTGCTGTTAATCAAGTTAAGTGTAACCAAGTATTAAAATTAAAGCTTCAAGTATCATAACATGCATTCCAAAATGGGCTGTCAGGTCAATATTAGAGTTTTAAACGATTCTGCCAAGAACTTTTTCCAAAGGGCCCAAGTAAAAGGGCTCTGACTAGTTGAAAAGCAGAAGGCGTGAGAGAGTACTCATGTGAATACTGACATAAGCTCCCCTCTAAGTGGAAAATATGGGGGGTCTCTCCCTTAATACAAGTCTAATAAGTAGATTTTCAATGAGACCACTTAGAGAATTGATGTGTACTTCTGAAATTATAAAGAACAGTCATGTATTTCATAGTCTTGATGACTCTAGAAGTAGTCTAAGCTAAAAGAGAGCAAGGGCATACATAGAGGAGAGAAGAAGAGGAGAGACAGAGAAAACAGAAACACAAAGAGAAATATAGACAAAAACAGACTTTCATTATGATTGGAACATCAGTTCTCCCTTTCAAAAGCAGGTCAAAAGGTAGTAAATGTAAATTTACTGTGTATCAGCTACATATTTTGCAGTAACTCTGCATAGCAAGCAAATATGAAATGTCAGTGGCATACGACAATAAGCATTTATTTTGCCCACAAGTTTATTGGCCACCTATGGTGTCTTCTAACCTATACTGGCTTGGCTGATCTTACTGACCTGTTCATGGTCATAGTTAATTTCTCATTGCTTGGACAAAATACCTGACACTCACAAGTTAAAAGAGGAAAAATTTGGGGCTGGGGTTTTAGCTCAGTGGTTCTGGTGCCTATCTTGCAAGCACAAGGGCCTGGGTTCAATTCCCTGGTAACCACATACAATAGTGGGCATGGAGACTCAAGTCCAGCAGCAATCAGTACCACATACCACAGTGCCAGGTGTGGTGGCTCAGGTTGTAATCCCAGCACTCAGGAGGCAGAGGCAGGAGGATTGCTATGATGTGAGTTTGAGGCTGAGCTCAGGGCCAGCCTGAACCACAAAGCAAGACCCTCAAAAAAAAAAAGAGGAAAGGTTTATTTTAGTTCACAATTTGTAGAGGTTTCAAAACATAGTAGGCTGCCTAGTAGGCATAGCAGGCAGGAAGCAGCAAGACTTCCTCCTTTCTCTTTTTCTCCTATCCAGGCTAAAAGCCTATTGGTTGGTATCACCCATCCTTGAGGTAGGTCTTCACTCTTCAGTAAATCCATCATTCAGAAATATGCTAAACTTATCAGTGGACTAATCCAGTATCACACACCTGAGACTCAGTCACTCACAAAAACTCCATCTTTGAGCACATGAAGATTTATCCACAGTCAACTGAAGAGTTTGGGGGGCCAAATACTTCAGAATAGTTCAGTTAACCTCATCTTTCTTCCACATGATCTAATTCTCTAGTGGGCTTGCATGGGTCTGTTTATAAAAAACAGATCCAGTTTCCAAGAAAGAGTGTAAGTACGCAACAGAGAGACTATGCACCCCATGAAGAGACAGTTAGTAGAACTGAGTGTAAGAAGCTGATGGTACCCCTGAGAAGGAAGTGTGGGATGCATTCTTAGAAGTGGAAAAAGGAAACTCTTTGTAAGGTTGTGACAAAATAATCACCAAAACTGTCTCCTAAGGTCATATGGAAATATAATTTGTAAGTAATAAACTGTGATCTATATAGCTCAAGAATGTCTTGACCAAAGATGAAAATGTCACTTGATTTCTTCATTCTGCTTAACATAAAATGCAAGAGGAAGATAGACTGAGGAACAAACTTTTACACAAAAAGGAAGCAGGATAAATTCTACATTGTTCAATCCCCTGCAAAGACAAAAGAAGCCAAAAGTCAAAAATGACTTTGGAAAGTGTGAAGTAAGATCAAAATGTGTAATTATACAAAAGCCTTGGATTACATTTACACCTTAGTTTCAAAGGATGAGTTTTATTTTAAAAAAAAAAAAAAAAAGGTCAGGGCCAGGGATTTAGCTCAGTGGTTCCAGGGCCTGTCTTGCAAGCGCAAGGACCCAGGTTCGATCCTCGGTATCCATATACCATACTGGGTGTGGAGACTCACACCCACCAGCAATCTGTACCACATACCACAGTGCCGGGTGTGGTGTCTCACGCCTGTAATCCCAGCACTTGGGAGGCAGAGGCAGGAGGATTGCTGTGATGTGAGTTTGAGGCTGAGCTCAGGGCCAGCCTGAACTCCAAAGCGAGTCCCTGTCTCAAAAAAAAAAAAAAAAGTCAATCACACTGTAGTCGATCACACAAATTCTTTCAGGAGAGTAAGGTATTCTCTCTAGATCATCTCAAATGAAAGGGGCTCTAGGAAAGTTCAAACATTGTTCTTCATCCCCCTCAGCACTAACTGGAATCACAGACATTCCCTTATGACTCAGCCTAATTCACAGATGTTTTCTGGAAGGAGAAAAAGTTCTTGAAAAAGTTCATCCCCAGAAATATATCCATTTTAAGTTGAAATAGACAGAGATAAATGAAAGACTTTCAGATCCCTAAGATCCTTCTGGTAGAAAGCAGACCGGTGAGCTGGGGTACAGATGAGCACTCACCTGCCATGAGTGACTCCTTGGGCTCAATTCCTAGCACTAAAAGGAAAAAAAAGACTGATATATATTAGTCACCTTAAAATGCATATTTTACTTATTTTATGAAAAAAGAAAGAAACTTCAGAGGGCAGAGTCAGGAGCCAACAGGGCAAAGCCAAAAGGCACAGAAGATTATCACCAGGGCTTGAGCTCTGAACCTAGCTGGTATTCTCCTAGATAAGTTTCAGATATCTTTTTGCATTAATGGTTTCATTTTTTCTTTCCTTTTGCACCCCTACCAGCCCATTTTAATCTGAAATCCATGGTTATTATCATCTGCTGGACTCCCCATTATATCCTGGGAAGGCTTGGAGCAAATAACTTGTCTCCATAGTTTCCCAGACCCACAGATAGAGAAGAATGGCAAACCATTCTTACCCAAGAATCACATCATTATCTGCTTTAGATTATAAGAATTTGGACTTTGGGTCACTGAATCTGCGCCGGGTTTGGAGCTTACTTGTCTCCAGGCCCACGCCGGAGGAGCGCCCAGGGACTGAGTTTAGCAGCGGGCAGCTCGGGAAGCGGTGACTGCGGCACCG
>PVIR01046116.1:0-10391 GCA_004026965.1 Petromus typicus
CTAACTGCATTTATTCAGAAATCCACCTCATTTTATCAGCTTCAAGGTGACCTTGGAATTAGGAAACCTAGTGTTTACCAAATTCTGTTTGTACAAGGAAACAGAAAACCTGGTACTTATCGAACCCTGTCTGCACAAACATTTGTTTAGTACTGCTTGTAAGGGTTTGGGAGACGCTGTTGTGTTGGAGACTCAGCTGTGCATTTGCGTGCTTGTGTTTGCTGAGTGAATCTGTGAATTGTGGACTCCTCTGACGTCCCTGTGCATCTGTCTGACAACAGAATCACACGGCTTGGGATTGTAATGTGCCAGATGCTCCTCATCTGCTCCCTGCACTCCACCCAGGAGAAAGGGGTGCAGCAGATGCATATGTTCAGGGTGTCCCGGTGGGAGGAACCACCCTGCTCCCGAGGTCTGCTCACATGTGCCAGGCTGGACAGAGGAAAGTTTCCTCACAAGTTCACGGCAACTGCTGCTTGCAGTCAAGTTCTCTCAGTCCCCACCCAGAGACAGTTCTAGGAAAGGGTGAGGGGTTTTCTTCCCCGCTTCTGCCTGATGAGAGTCCTCTGAAGTCTGTCTTGAAGAAAGAAAGGGACTTCTGCAGAGATTTCATAAGCAAAGCTTTCCTGGCCCTGCCCAATGCCTGCTCCCTGACCCACAGAATCCATAGGGACGAGAGCGTAAGGCACTCAGGGCAGGAGCTATTAGTGGAAACAGAGACATCTCTCTGAGCACGTGTTATTTTTCCAGTGAGATATTTGTGTTCCCTTCAGTTACTATTTGATGTGGACTGTGGTCTCAAACAAGGCTGGGGGGTGGTATCTTCTTACATATCAGCAATTCTAAACTTCTTTCATTTTATAAGCTAGGAAGGAAAAATATACTCTACATCTTTCCTAACTTTATTCTTTTTAACTCTAAGCAAATGTGTCTCTGGCCCTGAACATGGTCAGCACTATGGATGGCCATCAAAAAGCTCCTTCTGCCCTCCTAGCTTTCCTTTGTGATAACACAGGAAGGCTGAAGTCTCATGACCTTCCTCCAGCAGTGGAGACCACATGAGCTGCTTGTGGTTAGTGGAGTTAGATGTCTAAACCCATAGACATCTGGGGAAGCCTTCTGGGAGAGTCAGGTCCAGACCACAGGTTCCCTTAAGACCTTTGCTACCTCCCGATCCTTCCCTCTCCTTTTCCATGAGAAACCTACACAGAAGCCTAGAAATAAAGCCAACATCTGTGATGCCAGGCGAAGTACCACATGCCGGGGATGACAGCAGGAAGGGCCTTTCACGGCGGTGCCAATCATCCCAGACACCCTGCTCTGGGACTCCTGCACCGTGTGAGGCAAGGAAACCCACCACAGGTCAGCTCTGCTCACACCCCATGCAGCTCACAAGCAGATGCCATCCAAGCCCGGGTGGTGAGCATCCCAGCCACGGGCTGGGCACACAAGGGACCAGAGAGGCCGCTACAAAGACTCATCCCTTCAAATTGTGCCACATTATGAAGCTTAGAAGAGTAAGGAAAACAGCAGATGAAATAAATGTTTTCTGCAAATTTATTAAATTTTATTTTGATTAGCACAGGGCACCTGAATAGTTAAAAGTGTATCTCCACACAAAACACAGAGAGAGGAGCCTTATGGGGGCAGGATGTGTGCAGAAGAACCTGAATTCCCACCCGCCTGTTCCACCCGTCTAGAGATCACCTCTTCCTAAACCACCCCAAAGAGGGGGAGTGATACACACCTGGGCGCCACTACCCACAGAACGCAGCTTAGAGCTCCATTTCCATGTGAGAGGAACAAAGTTCTTCATCATAATGTTTTTCCATTAAGCAAAAACCTGTAACACTTACATAGGATCTACTATCTGGAATTCACAGCATTAAGAACTAAAAATACAGACAAACAAAGACTTGGGGCATCCTGCAATCATTACTGATACCAACTTCTTATACACATATTCTGTATTCAGTCAAAGAACATTATAAACTATAATATACTTTTGCTTTGTGATATTGACTCTCTTAGGTCATCTTAGTGGGTCATCAAGGTACTGTCAAAAAAGCAAATAAAAAACTGGAACTTAAATGTGCTCTCCGATTTGAGCACTTCTCCCGCCATTTCTGTCTTGTCTGACTGCACAGGCAGTGCTGGCGGAGCAGCACGAAATGTGAGCGCGACGGTGGTTCCCTCGCGTTCTGTCCTCAGCGGAAACCACTTGAAGGGTGACAGAGAATACCTTCTTGAGAACGCTCCGGCCAGGGCCTGCTGGCTGCTTGTGGCCAGTGGCACTAGGCAGGTGTGTCCTTGTGGAAGTACAAGCTGCACGGCTCACGTCCACCTGGGACTGAGAAGGTACCGCAGAGGGGCACCCTCGTGGTTTGCCTGGAGGAAGACACCTTGGGTACCCTAAGGTCGCATTCTGAGCTTCCATTCCGTTGCCGTTTTGTGTTTGGAATGAATGTTGAATTTTTACTTACCGCTTGTCTAGTATTATAAAATTGATAGATGACTGAGATTTTCTGCTGATTTGCTGATGGGATTAATCAAGAAAGTAGATTTTTAAATCTTTTAATCATGTCTGCAATACTCAAGAAACCCTAGACATTTCTTTTTTGCTTTTGTTTACAGCTGAATGGAAGGATTAGTATTTTATTTCAGAATTCGGTACCTACATTCGTGAGGCGGACCTTCTGCATGGATCGTACGTCCATGCTCATGTGCTGAATGGTTAAATACCGAGGACAGCACATCCTGCCTGACAGTCTCGCTGCAAAACGTGTCCAGCGTTTTTCTGGAAACAGTGCACGGCGGCTTTTCAGATTTCACCTCCAGCTTAGTTATGATTTATTGATGTATGCTTTCCGCTGCTTCTTGGGTCAATTCTACTTTTTATTCTCTCAGAAATTTTCTCATTCATCTAGATCTCCAAAGACTTTAGCATGGAATCAGTACATGAATTCTTAATCCCCCCTAACTCTTAGATTTATCTAAGTTCTCATTTTGAAAGTAGTCACTTCTCTTTTATTTCAGATCTTCTTTAAAATGTCATACCAAAATTTTCTTTAAACAGAAAGACTGATAAATTCTATTCTGTAGTAACCAAATTACTTAAAGTAGGAATATTGATAGTGTATATAATTTGTAAGATACTAGACTATATTGTCATTTTTCATAATTAATGTTATATATGTATATATCAACCAATATAATAAGCTTTCTTAAACATAAACCCCAATAAAATAACTTAAGATTTCAAGTGCAGGTTTTTAGGGAAAAACAAGAACAACAGAGAAGAACTAGAAGTTGCGCTGAGGGAAAAGGTTACACATTAAATGTTAATATTAAAATATGAGATTTTAAAGGACTTATTGCATATTTATCATGTGCTAGAAACTTTCTAAGTCATTTTCTCATGGAAATAATTAATATGCTTTACCCACCTAAAAGCCTTGAACATGAGTGCCAGCTCTGGTGTATATTTAAAAATTAAGTCAATTCATACTTCTTTTAAAAAAATAAAAGATTTCCTCTGTTTTGCATTGTAAGTACTTGATGATAAATATTAATTCAGCAGCCAGAAAAACACCTTTCTTCTCAGGTTGTATCTTTATTATAAAATTTACAATTCAAGAATTTCTTGCTGATGAAAGAGCACTGGATGAGTAGCTGTGAATCTTCATTATACTTGGAGAGCAAACTTTACTACGGAGACAAACCTGGTAACAATAGTGCTCCTGACCTTGGGTGTTTCTGGACACCCAGGGAGCCAGGGCCAGTCAAGTGGGCGCAGGCCCAGGACTCTGAGCCGCCCACGGCCAGGGTCTCGTGCCAGTCGCCCCTCAGCTGCAGGGGCTGGTGCCGCAGATGCCCGAGTCCCGGGCCCGTGGGTGACCACCCGTCGCTGCAGGGCACCTTCTTGCTCCCTCCAGTCCTGTCTCTGTGACAAGTTGTGGGCACTATTCTGATTGTTACTTTCCTTCCAGTCCTAACACAGAGTGAGCCCTTGAATCACATCGGATGTGGCCTTTCGAATATGACGGTGACGGGCTTTGTCAGGCTGACTTTCCAGCAAGCACCCCCCACCCCCTGCCAAAGATGCCCTTTCACCCTCTGCCTTCCTCTTACAGTTATAACAGCAGCGTTGATGAGGCTGAGGCGGTGGGATGCTCTCCGCTTAGTTTTGAGGAGTAAACAACTAAAAGATTATAGTCATTACATTCTTCTCTAATAAGAAACGTGTTTCTTAATCTCTTTGATATTGATGCATCTCCTGTTACCATAACAGTGCACAGCTCACATGAACCACTAGGGGCCCTTTATCAAGCAATGTTCAAAGAGAATTGAAACACACACATTCACACGAAAACAGAAGAAAACAGACCTTGCCTTCAGCTTCCTTTAACTATCTAATCTGCTGCTTGGTGGGCCTGAGACTGATATCTGGCACCATCCTTGGGCTGGATCATGTCTAAATACATATTCTCCTCATGTAGGGAGTGTATGCATGCACCATGGAGGGCGCCTTGAGCCTCTACCTGTGTGTCTCGCAGGCACACAAAGAACTGGAGAAAATGCCACTGATTAGGAAATAGACCGCGGCACAGTAACGTGTCACCTTCTGACTTCTTACCACATTCTCAGGGACAAAGAGCTGGAGGTCAGGGCTGGAAATCAGTCCAAGTTTCCCTGCAAGAAAGGATGGTGTCTGGTCAAGTTCAAGCCACTTGTGTCAGAGACACTTCCTAATCACCCCGAGCAAGTCTGGGCTGGGCTCTAGTAATGTTAGACAACACGCTATCAACCAGACCAAGAGGAAAGTTGCAAATGTGAGGCATAAATCAGTAAAGAAATAACAGTGAGGAGTTACAGCTCATTTGCTTCTCTTGTCAAGTGATTTTACCTGAAAACATAGTGTGATCAAAAATACAGTGAAAGCTTGAAATATTTCTTAATCTCATTACCGTGAACAGCACACTGCCTCACTCCTTCCAGAAATACACTTATCCTGTCGATCTTGCTGCTTTCTGGAGCGGTTCTGGAAGTCCTCTTTAATGTGTGGCTGCTTCAGTGTCCTGGATTGATTTAACATGTTACTTACAGTTTCTATAAAATAAAAATACCGTGGTGTGTCTTCAGCCACTCTGCTCACTGGATCTGATACCCTGAAACTTCTAGCTCTTCCTGAAAGTCAAATGCTCATGCATGGAAAGTGTTTTCATAGATTCGGGACATGGAGGTAGAGACAACAATGCAGCTAAAGACTCTTAGGAAAGAGGACTTCAGAATAGCTCCAGAAAGTGGCCAGATGATGGGAGGAGTGTATTTGAAAGGGAAGGATTTTGAGGTGTGGTCATGTAACATGTCTCTTTCTATAATAATTGTTTTTAATTTAACCATTCATTATAATTTTGGATTATATCTAATATTTTAGGAAATAAGTTGTCTTGAAGGTAGAAGTTCTTATGGCAAGTCAGTTTTAGTGAAAGACAACCTGTATAAAATGAAATATAATACATACCTCGTTTTATAATTTTTCATTTTCACCTTTTGATTTTCTTCATGAGTGCATGAGACAATACTTGAAATCACTTGTTGCAGAAGCAGTTTTGTGGCTATGTGTTGCCCTTCAGCCCCAGCCCTGGACTATTATGCTGAGAGCAACAGATCCTGGTAAAGTGACTGAAAAAAACTGTCACCTAAAACCTCAAATGAAACTATTAATTTTATCCGTGCAACTTTGTATTTGATCTGTGGAAATGTAATTAGGGGACAAAGTCATGATGATTATTTCCTGCAGGTAATGGACAGTGTATAATGTGATTTACCTTCTAAGAGGTTAGAGCATTTGATTTTCACTTTAATAAACACAGACTGCAGTTAGAAGTCTGTCAAAATGATTTTATTGACTCAGGTTATTCAGCAAATCAATCTTGTTTCTTGATCCATTCTTCCAGTTTGCTTCTTTGGATTGTCAAATTGAAACCATTTACACTGATGTGTATAACTGATATATATTAGGCCATCCTCGCCATATCGTTTTCCTGCTGTTGTTCTTTCCTCTTAATTACTTGTCCTGCATGGTGGCTTCCTTCCATTGGTGTCCTTGGAATTGTGATTTTCTCTACCTCATTCCAAAGGGCCCCTAAGAACATATTGCAGAGCTAGTTGGTAGGTTGTACATTATTTCAGTTGTTCTTTGTCATGGAAGTATTTTATTTCTCTGTTGAGTCTGAAAGATAGTTTTTGCAGAGTACGTCGATCTGGGCTGGTGGTTGTTTTCTTGCAGGGCTTGTAATATTTCACTCCATGCTCCCCTGGCCTTAAGGGTTTGTGTGAGGAAGTCTGCTGTGATTCTGAACCGATGGTCTTCCTTTTTTAGATGATTTCATTGCTAATAGCTTTTAATGTTCTGCTCTTGTGATGAATTTCTGGAATCATGCTTATTAAGTGCTTTGGTGTGAATTTATTTTGGTCATGGCTATTTGGAGTTCTATATACCTCACTTGTTTATATAACAAATTCTGTTTTGCAAGTTTGGGAAGACTTCTGCCGTTATTTCTTTGAATGGCTATTACATGGAAACTGGGCTATCTCTGGCATTCTCATTGACTCAGTCTTATACTATTTTTCTTTTAATCTTGAAATTCTTGGATGAGTTTTTCATGCTCTCCTACTATTTTTAAGAAATCTTTTTTTCATGATTGATAATTACAGTGCCATCTTCTTTTTTTTTTTTTTTTTTTTTTTTAGGTTTTTGGAGACAGGGTCTCGCTTTGTGGTTCAGGCTGGCCCCAAGCTCAGCCTCCAACTCACATCACAGCAATCCTCCTGCCTCTGCCTCCCGAGTGCTGGGATTACAGGCGTGAGCCACCACGCCCGGCACTGTGGTGTGTGGTGCTGGTTGCTGCTGGGTGTGGGTCTCCACACCCAGTATTGTTATGTGGTTACCGGGGAATCGAACCCGGGTCCTTGCGCTTGCAAGACAGGCGCCGGAACCACTGAGCTAACTCCCCGGCCCACAGTGCCATCTTCTTGATATGAAATTCTATCTCTACTTTTCTTCAAACAATTGCAAATAATTCCTGTGGAGTTTTTAATCTCCTGGATCTGTTGGATCATTTCATGGATTCTGTTTTTTCCCATATTGAACATTGACGGTTTTTCATCATTTTCCAAAGCCCCTCTGTTTTTTTTGTCTATTTCTACCTTAGGTCCACTGAGCCTGTCCTTCATTTTAATTGTCTTTTTTTTTTTTTTTTGCCTAAAAGATTATTTCCTCCATCATCTCATCTGTTTGTTTTGTCACTTATGCTAATATCATTTCAGAATACTCTGATAGATGGTTTCTGAGCTTCTCTTTCATTGTTCCCTGGTCTTATCACTGGCAGGCTATTGGTCTAGGGTTGCACTTTGCTTCTACATCTTGTTATTTTCTAGATTTTTATTTTATTTTGTTTTTGAATTGTTCTTATAAAATTTTTATGGTAAATAGCTTTTTCACTAATATTAAGGTTTCTCTGGAAAGTGTCAGTTCCTCAGAGATGTGTTCTTACATTAGGTGGTTCTTGGTCTCTGTGTCTACTCCAAGATCCTTCTTCCCCAATTCTAAGTCTGCAAGGTTGCTGTCTATTTAGCTCAGCACTCAGTCTCTTAGTGCTGGACTATGGTGATGGTTGTGACTCCACACAACCACAGTGTTGTCATATAAGGAAGGACAACTGATCACACTAGCTAACGCATTTTGTCTAAAGTAATACAGTTAGAAGAACACTCAAGAATAGCCTGGCAGCTGACAAACTGCGGTAGCCATTAGCTTGGTACCTTTAATCATATAAACAAAATCTACAGTTATATAGCAAAATCCACCATAAAGCAGGCACTTGTGTGCAGTGAGTTTCCCCTTAGTAGAGTGGGTTATACACGATTGTGTTTGGGGGCCTTTAAGAGGAATAGAGGACAGATGAGTGAAAAGAAATACAGTATAAGCAAGCTGAAAGGCACACCATGAACACTTAAGATTTCAGAGACCAGCGGACAGGAGAGAAACAGTGAAGGAGAAGACAAAAGAACCTTGAGGCAAATGAGGAAACAGGAGACACTTCATTCACATGAAAATCCCATAAAACCAAGAGACAGTTGGACAAAGAGGACAAACAGAATAGAACAAAATTAAGGTAAAAAACCTAAACACACACACACACAGAAGATCAAAGACTTAAAAAAACAACAACGAAAAAACAGAATCTTGAGGTTATCTAGAGCATAGAGACTACATCCTCCATATTATGAAAGCAAAAGTAATTATTTTATCATTGATCCTGAGAACTTCACATCTGTTTCTACATTTAAACTCAACTATATGTGTGCATATAATAAAAATTTACAAGTAAGAGATTAAAACAAGACATTTTTTTCATAACAAATGACCAATGCCTTTTGAACTTGTCAAAGTTACCAAAAGAAAGAGGCTAAGGAACTATGTCAGAATTTGGAAGATGAAGGAGAAATTAAAAATAAGTGGAATGTGAGATTCTGGGTTTAATCTTGCACCAGAAAATGAACAGTAGTAGGACAATTAACAAAATTTGAATAAAATCTTCAGATTATGAATAGTATTATTCCAGTGTTTACTCCCTGTGTTGATAATTATTCTGTCCTGTGAGAGATGTGTTCCCACTTAAGGAAGCAGGTTGACAGATTTATGGAAAGAACCTGTATAATTTGGCAGTGTTATGTAACTTGTTATATTAGAAGTAAAATTTAAAAATCATTTTTGTTTGTTTGTTTTCTATGGAGACTTGCTATATAACCCAGACTGGCTTCAAATTTGTATCTTCCTGCATCAGTCTATCAAGTGGTAGAGCTTCAGAAATGTGCCACTACAGGGGACAGGGAAGGGGACCTCCTCAGAACCTCTGCAGGGGGTTCTGGTCTCCTTCAAGCTACCACAGCACAAGGTAAAAGAATAAAGACAGAACCTAGACTTACAATGAAGAAGCTAGGTTCTGGGTCCTGATCAGTGCTGTTCTGGACAGCAAAGACAAAGGCCCCCAGATGCACCCGGTGTTTACTGAATCCAGCCACAGGAAGGAATAAAGAGCCGATGTGTTCAGAAAGCGTCTTGTAACATGCTGGCACCTATTCAGAAGTCAGCTCTGTTTGTCTTGCTTGGACAGCACAAACTGATCCTGGGACTGAGAACAATTAGCAAGTAACCCATCAGGTCAGTGTGGAGCCATAATTCAGGGGAAAGGATTTTAATTGGGGTCACACTGATCTCAGCTGCGCGTAACTCAGCAGGGCCCTGCCGCTTCAGACCAGGACTCAGGACTTGCTGACAGCCATTAGCAAAAGCTGCTAGCAATTCTAGCCTAACTCTGCTACCTGACATGCCCATCTGAGATATGCAGGACTTTGGTCTGACTCCCAATATAAAACAATATGGCTGAATTATGGAAGGTGAGAGGCATATGCCATTGACAGCCCGCTGGTGCTGGGCAGGCAAGTGTGCCGTACACCACCACGCCAGACTTCAAAATATGCATTTGAAGAGAAACAAGAAAATAATACTATGAAGAATTTACCAGTGAGAAAATCTAGAAGGCACAAGTTTAAAAAAAAAACAGTATAATTTACAGCAGTATTTTACATAGAGAAGAGGAATTGGTCTGCTGAGTTTCAAGATTATTGAGACTACGAAAAGGGGAGAGGTACAGACCCAGAGGTCAGTGGAACAGAAGAAGGAACTCAGAGACAGGTCCGTAGGGATATTTCCAACTTTTTCTTGACACAGGTGCAAAAACGGTTCAGTGAAGGAAGGACAGCTTCTCAGAGAGCATTGGGCCAACTAGACATCTACAGTGAAAACAAAATTTCATATCAGTTTAAACCTCACATCTCATATAGAAATTAACTCAAAATGGATCATAAATTTAAACATGAACTGTCAAATCATAAAAATTTCATTACAAGACAGAATACAATTTTCAGGATTTAAAGTCAAGCAGAGTTCTTAGACTTGACACCTAAAGTATTATTCACGAGAGGAAAAATTGATTAGTTGGACCTCGGCAACATTATGACCTTTTCTCTGTGAAAGACAGTGTCAAGATGATTGGAAGGCAAGGTACAGAGTGGTCAAGAATAGTTGAAGACTACTTATATGATAAAAGGCTAGTGTTTGGAAATCTAAAATTTCAGTACTTTCTAAACAGAAAGGGAGCAAAATCTGTGAAGAGACACTTCAGTGGAGAAAATGTGCAGATGGCAGATGAACCCCAGAAACACCGTGTAACACCACAACCCAGGAAGGAAACTCAAATAAAACCACAGGGCAACATCACTAAACATCCACTGGAAGCGCTAAATAAAAAGCAAGGGCAGCA
>PVIR01046117.1:0-10398 GCA_004026965.1 Petromus typicus
ACTTACTATGACTCACTCAGACCTTAGCTTACTAATGTCTACTGTTGAGTGTAAGAGGAAATGTTTCCATAATTTTCTGAGAGTTTCCCAAAATTTTGCATTCATCTGAAGTGTTAGTTCATTCTTAAATAACGATTATTGGATACACTGCTTTGGACTCAGGGTTGTCAGCAGTGAACAGAACAGATAAAACAGTGATCCAATTGGAATCTAGTGTACTAGGCCGTGAACAGATGCAGCAGTGTATAACAAGCTCAAAGCGTTGCAAGCACTCTAAAGAAAGCTAAAGAGTAGCTAGATAAGAGTGATGGGCCACTATTTGAGATGAAAGAAGTTGGGAAAGTTAGGTAGAGGAAGTATATTCAGGTCAGATCTTCCATAGTGAGTGACTATACAGAATGATAATGCACTGTGTATTTCAAAAAACATTAGAAGGCAGAATTTTGCAATTTTTTTCAAAAAATGATAAATGTTTGAAAAGATCAATATGTTTACTCAGATTTGAACATTGTACAATACCTACATGTACCAAAACATCACAAGGAATCTCATAAATACATACAAGTTTTATGTATCAATTGCAGTTAAAAAAAAACTTTTAAAATGGTATTGGGAGGCTTTTCCAATTGGAAGACTTTTTTTCACTTTTGAGAAGAAAACAGAAAAATAAATAAGAGGATCTGGAGAGTGAGCACGAGACTTCCAGGCATTTATGGCCCCTCCAGGCTGTGCTGAAGAAAATCAGTGACAAGAGGACCAGAATCCATCAGTTAAGGTTAAGAAAGAGGAAATGAAGGTAGAGAACAATCGGGATACAAATCACTCAGGAACCTTCAGAGTGGAGGACAAATGGCTTTGGTATTTCATTTGAAGTGTCGTGAGAAGCCTTGAGGGTGTGAGGCGGGCGGTTGCACACTAACAAATGTTGGACAATCAGCTTTGCAGGGGCGAAACTTCAGTTGTAGCACTTGCTGACTCCCAGAGTGTGTGTTCTCCACCAAGGCCAGTTTCAGGGAGCCAATGAGAAGGAAGTAAAAGTAGAGTTGAGGTGTGCACTGCTAGCACTCGCCAAAGTCAGCACCAACAGGCTCTGGTACATACTAGCCATGAAGAGGTAAGAAACAAGGGCACAGTTTTAAAGGCTGTCACGTTGCAACAGGATGAGAACAGACAATAAGGAAGACGAGCTAAAGCAACAAGTTCAGCTGTTGCAGTAAAACATAAAATGAATAATAACAACAGCCACAGCGTGCTTCTGGAGACTGGCCCTTTAAATTAAATTCATTTGTATTCATAAGTACTATAATAAATACTTCTATCTTGGTATATAAATGAAAACACTGAAACACACAGTGAAGTAACTTGCTCAAGCTGAGAGGAAGAAAGATTTCAACTGCAAGGAATTTGATTGGCTGTACCCTACTGACTTTTAGGCGAGAGGTGTTCTAATTCAAGGTGGATCCTAAAGATAGAGTCAACAGCATGCTTTACAGAAATGAATCATGGCTGTCAGCTTTCCCGTGGCTCATAGACAACATCAACGCCCACAGCATAAAGGACAAGAGGGTTAACGTGGCTCAGAGTTCATTCAGTCCACAGCTGGCGAGCTCCAATGCTGAAGCAGCACAAAAGACAGACACGGCGGAGGGAAACTACTTACCCCATGGTGACCAGGAAGTATAGAGAGAAAGGAGGAGTCGGGAGCAAAATATACCCTCCAAAGACATGCTCTCGGTGACACATGGCTTCCAAGCAGTCTTCACTTTCTAACAGAACATTTAAATATAAACTCTGGAGTTGATTAAGTCACCCCCCACGAGCTAATCACCTTTTGAAAAACCCCACTCTGGATATAGAAAACTTTGGGGAGACATTCTAGATCTAAATTGTAGTAGGTAAATAATTTGGTACTTGTTTAGTTCTTATTGCAGATATGCCAGGATTTTAATTTTTAAAATCTTGCATTAGACCATGCATAGAGGTACTGTAGTTCATGTCAATAGGATTATACTACTCAATAGTACATTTATCTCTAATCAGTTTATATTAATATTTGTACATATAATGAGCATAGTCTTTTTTTCTAACATATAAACAAAATAGTTACTTTCCTATTTGACATTCTAGAAAGTAGTAGATACATTTTCAAAAGAGATAGGACTACCATGCCCAAGTTGAAAGTATTCCATATCATTATATCTTTGGATTTCTCTAAAAACGACCTTGACCTCTACTTCTCAAACTTAGTATGAATACAAGTCACCTCAGACTGTAGTTTTTAATTCTGTATGATTTGAAAACAAGGACTTAAGAATGGTTGATGAAAGACAAAGAATTCTCTTTCAAAAGCAAAGATAAATGTGGAGAAAGTTGTAAAAAGTTGCTATGTAAAGATTCTGAAAATTAAACAAAGGACACAGCACCAATTGAGAATCATTTACACAAGAAGTTCTAAAGTATATTGCTCAGATCAGCAGCACGTGGAGAATTTCAGCCCAAGACCTGTGGAACCTGTGCCCCTCTTACATCAGTCACGAGGAACAGAAATCCTCTCCAGGCCTGCAGGTCGTCCCATAAACACAGGAGTCTCTGCTCCCTGTTGAGAGAGGACATAGCACTGGAGCAGACAGTGGGACAGTCTAAGAATGTATGAGTGAGAAACTACAAGAGAAGGATGCCAGAAGCCAGGGGTCCATGGTGATGAAGACAGACAACAAAAACGCGTGCCAGCCAGGAAGACCACAGGGGTAGTCAGGAAAATGGGAAGCAAAGGAAGGCCTTCTGTGGGTGGGGCCTGTGCATTGTTTCCAACAAATAGAATGTTGCAGAGGTGATGTGATTCCATGGCTCTGATCACATTATATAACACTCTAATACCTGTCTGGCCAAAGACTCCTCCCTGCCTGACTTTGACGAATCTAGCATCGGTGTTATGGATTGTCTTATACCAAGATCCATGTGGCAAAGAACCATGATGTGTTTGCTGCTTGTTGTGAACAATAAACTGAGCCCTTCAGTCCACCAACCTAAAAGGAACTTAATTCTGCCATTTTTAATGGAGATTTGGAAGTGCATTTTTTGCTGAACAAAACTTGAAGTAAGACCACAGCCCCGGCTGACACACTGATTGCATTTTTATGAGTCTCTGAAGCAGAAAAGGCAATTAGGCCATGCCCAACTTCCTGACTTACTGTGAAATCCTCACAGATAATGAGGATTTTACTAAGTTGGTGGTGGGGTAAGTAACTCAGAAAGCCACACACACATCCAAAGCAAAGGGTAGAGAAATTACTGACTCAAGGTATTTAAGCACAATGTCCAATCAACCAGTCATTGGCTGCTCAATCGAATAAACTGATTCAAGGAAAATTCCTAAGAGCCAGTCTTAAAATTAAAAACTAGAATAAAAATTTAGAATAAAAATATACTGAGCTAAGACTTCAGGGCCACCCACCTCATAAAAAATAGCCTTCTCCATAGAAATAGTGAAGGTAAATTAACAACACAAATAACTAACATAAATAAACTATTGGGAAAAGGAGAAGAAAGAGACCAAGATCTAGGGTAGATAAAATTGATTCTCTACAGTGTCTGGTTTTCAACAAAAGTTAGAAATATGTAAAGAAATACAAAACTGACCAACAGAAATAATTTCTGAAAGCATCTAGATGTTGAATTTATCAGACAAAAAAATTCAAAGCAGTGATTTTAAGTGCTGTTAAAGAACTGAAAGGAAATTAACCTGTAAGAAGTTAACATTTCAATGACATAAGTAGAAAATAGCAGTCAGTAAATGGAAAAATTTTAAAATGAAGAAAGTGAAAATAAAATGAAAATTCCAGAGCTAAAAGTGCAATAGCCGAAACAAAACTTCAACAATATTTTTTAGATGATAAAAGAAATAATTAACAAAGCTGGAGAGATCAGTAAAGTCTAACTTACAGAATATAAAATTTACAAAAGAAAAGAAACAAAAAACTTGCATAATTTAGTTTGAATCCCAGAATTCAACATTTCTAACAAGGACACAGCAGAAAATAATGTTCCTGGCTTGTGAATCAATGGTTTATTACTAAGTCTATAAATTCACATTCTTCTGGGCTAATTCATTTTTTAAAAAAAATAAACAAATACATAATAAAAATGTAAAATAAAAATACTGAGTTCCTAAAGAGTTTAAATGGTTTAAAAAAAGAGTATTCACAATATCTTAAAATGTGCTTAACTGTACCTCTTTTGGTTAATACTGAATAGATTCCATTCTCTCATAAGAGTAAATTTCTTTTTCAAAGCATTTACAGTTGACATCTTTACTAATGAAATTGCAAATCCCCAGCTTCACATGAATAGTTGCTTCTTATTGTGCTTTTAATTTGATTCATTTTACCTTCTTCCCTTTGTAAGATGAATTAATTAGTCTCAATGAAATAACAGGGATCAAACTTCAGTGATACTACAAAGATACACAAAGCCCTAGCCAGAGGACGTCATGATGTAACAGAGCTTACCCACAAACAGCATCTCATTTAGTGTCTCTGACCAGTGCCATGTTCTGACCTGAAATTAGCTCACACAGAGAAGCCAAGATGACAATGGAGGAGATCATCTACGGAAATTATCCACAACAACTAGTCTGTCAGAAATTAAACTCCTTGACAATCAACTAACTCCTTTTCTTCAAATTGTCCCTTGCTCTATTGATGTACAAGGTCATACCCCCTAATCAACACTCCTAATCAAGAGTTAATTGCATAGATTGTAGAATATTTTACGTGTTCTTTTTCTAGTCAATGCTTTATCTCTAGGATTAAAGTTAGAGAAAATTCAACCTAGAAGACATTTGTCCTTTGAGTCAGAAACACTTGTATAAAGTGATTGTACACAAGATTTGCTACATCAATGTATCAGAATGAGTTGCCTAGGACAGTAAGGGGCTGTTCAATATATATTATCATGGCTTTCTGCTGACTTTAAAATGCTTTCATAGTGAATCTATCTACGCATACCCAAAAGATGTTAACATCTCCAACTTTAATAATTCTCTATGTTAAAATATTACCAGCCCAAAGTGTATCTGACCAGAAGGGAAATACAACATGAAAGTAGGTGATTTCTCTTCCTTGTCATTGAGACTGGTTAAGTTTGTAGAATAAAACAATGTGATATTTCATTTCTATGAAAAGGAAATAAAGAGGAAATTAGAATTCTCTAACACTTCAGGTAGACATTTTAATGTGTTATTTCCTCTGTATCATCAAAAGATAAACTACTCATTTATTTGACAATGTTATGATGTTCAAATGTGATAGACAGAAAAATACTTGGCATATTCTAACCCTACAATAAAGAATGTGATTTCTAGAGCACAGTATAATTTAAATAAGAACGTTCAAAGAGAAAAATGTAATTTATTCTTAGTAATTCAGAATTTAATTGAAAATAAGTTTAAATGGGACAGAAAACAAAATATCCCTGCCCTTTTACTATTTTACTTGATTAAAATAAATGAATTACATTTAGTTGAACTTAAGGTATATGTAAAATGTGTAGGCAACATGATGGCTGGCAACATAGAGCATCAAAGGGTAACAAGTATTCAGTGGCCAAACTCAGAAGAACTAGTTGGGTTTTGCCCCAACTACTGGAGATATCCTGATGAGCTTCTTTCCCAATGTGAAGCTTAACACAGAGAATCAAACAACTTGCAGAGTACCCAGGAAAATACAAGTATCTGATCAGGATGGAAACAATCAATTACAACTTTTGAGAAAGAAATTCTACATATTATTCATACTGTTCAAATGAATCATAGAGTATAATGACAAAATATACATGAGGAATGTAGCCACTTGGAAATGAGGGCTACAGTCTTTGAAAATGACAAAACAATGCAAAGAAAAACTGACACACTCTTGAAGTTATCTCCTCTCTATATAAATAGGTTTTGTTCTCTTCAGTGTTTCCTTCTCTGTGTGTTCTTAGCGTTGAGTTTAATATTGCATTACCCAAAAACACATCTTTACTTTTGTACTATACATTTTTACTTTAGTGTGATAGCAATTGGCTCTGCATCTCAGTACCTTGCCCCCAGGGATACATGAAGCAATCTCTGTGTTTACCCACTTGGTATGAGAGACAGAAGCTGTGTGCATGTATGCAAGACTATCAAATGAAGATTTCCACCCATATGATAGACTAACAGGTTGAGTATATTTATCTGAGCACCACAGTGGGTATAATATACATACACAACTCTAAACTTTGTTTTAAAAAATAGGTTTTTAAAATTTTTTTTCTGGTAGAAGTAGCCCATCTCATTACAGTGGCATATGGAAAACCAGATTTGCAAGTTTTTGTGAAAGTCAAAAGTGAATCATCATATTACTTATGTACAAACGATGAAGATGACTCATTACAGTAAAATACACATTTTCATAACAGAAGAGTGATGTAGGTGAATAATGATGGTGATGACTTTGAAGCTGGTCAATTGAGTCAAAGTTCCTATAGAACTGAAACAGCAAAAATTGACTGATACAGGCACAAGAAATGCAGACCTCCTTGCTTCAGGTGAGGAAGACAATAGCAAGGTGAGTACATAGTTGACTAGCTGAAACGTTGCAAAATGGTGACACAAAAACTGGATAACCAGTATTAGAACTAGATCTGAAAATATAGTGAGGATCTTGGCAGGGGAGAAACCTACTGGACATAATGCCAGCACTACCATTCAATGTTGGAAATTGTAATAGACAAAAGGCTACAAACTGTTGTGAAATATCCAAAGGGTGAACTACAACTAAAATGCTCAGTATGCACCAACAGCAATGTATTTTATTTCACCTCACTAGCTGAACTGAAAGCATTCATAGGTCTAGTGTACTTAGCAGGGCTTTCTCATGGTAAACACAGCAATGTAAACAGCTTATGGAAAACCAATAGTTGTGGGCTTGAAGTCTGTAGAATAACAATGACACTGAGGGGATCTGGTTTCCTTCAAAACTGTCTGAGGTTGATGAAAGAATCACAGGCCAAGAGGGAAAAAGAACTGATAATCTGGTTGCTATCTGGTCATTGTGTGAGAGAGATTTGTAATTGCCAAGCAATTTACACATCTGAATACATGATAGATGAATATCTTGCAGCATTTCATGGCTGCTGTAACCAGGCAATACGTGCCAGAAAAATCTTAAAATATGGCATAAAAATGTATGCCTTTATAGACATGAGGACATTATGGTTTCAATTTAGAAATGTATCCTGCAACTTGGCCACTAGGTCCTTATTAATATCGTGATAAACTAAACGATGCTGTGATCAGAATGGTTGCTCCCATCTTCCAAACTAACAGAATGTGATAACTCACAATTGGTTTAGCAGTTTCCGGTCGATGTCACATTTGCTGATAGAGGACAAAGTGACCTGGCTAGGAACTGTATGGAGGAACAAAGGAGAATTTCCAAATCAAATGGTACAATTTCAAAACAGAATCATATAGTACGATTTTCAGATTTCAGAAAGATTTACATTGGGCTCATATATGGCAAATAAAAACCAATTGATATTGCAGATGTCAACATTGCATCATGATGGAAATACTGATAAAGAAATCTCAACAAAATGAAAGTATAAGATGGAAGCTTTCTACAACAAAACCAAAGGCAGACTCCATGTTACTGATGAATTATGCAGCAACTATGATGTCACTCAAAACACAAGGCATTTGGGGAGCCGAGGATTTAGCTCAGTGGTTCTGGTGCCTGTCTTGCAAGCGCAAGGGCCTGGGTTCAACCCCTCAGTTACCACATACCATACTGGGAGACTCACACCCACCAGCAATCAGAACCACATACCACAGTGCCTGGCGTGGTGGCTCACACCTGTAATCCCAGCACTTGGGAGGCAGAGGCAGGAGGATTGCTGTGATGTGAGTTTGAGGCTGAGCAAAGGGCCAGCCTGAACTACAAAGTGAGACCCTGTCTCAAAAAACAAAAACAAAAACAATCCACAAAGCATTCATTGGCCAATGGTTGTGTTTTAATCTATCCTAAACATGTGTGACATAAAGAGTTTGATAGTTTACAAAGAAAATAACAAGTACAAAACACCACAGAGAAGTTTTCTTAGAGGAATGGGACTGGAACTCATAAGAGATCATTTACAGCAGAGGAAAAACAAAACATTTCTGCCTAGGGAACTATGCAAAAAACATTGTGGAGCACATTGGTGAGCTGATAGGAGAACAAGCAGGGTCGACATTACAAAGACCTACTACAACATCTGGAAAAACCAAAAAGATGTCAACTATATCCTACAAGAAAGGATGGGAAAACACAACACATGCTATCCGTGTAAGTGAGACGTATGCATAGAACATGTAGATGTCATGTGTGAAAACTGACTTGGATATGACAGAGAAAGCAAAGATAATTTCTGTGGTAAATTTTTTTATTGTGTTTTACATTGTAGTTCACATAGGTTTGTATTTCTGATGCCATCTTTCAGGCTTTGTAAGCAATTCCACAGCAGATATGAAAGTGTTGATGTCTATTCTAACCACTCCTTGCACATTTGATGCTTTATTTTATTATTATCTTATTTTCCTGGCATCTGCACATTGCATAACACAGTAGGAAGCTCCTGACAAAGCAAGAAGAGAAGAAAAGAGACAAGAATCGTCTGTCACCTCAGAGAGGAAAGCTCCAAGAGTATAGGAGATGTGTGCATGGAACATGTAGTCGTTATGTGTAAAGACTTCCGTGGGTGTGGCAACTGAAACAAATATTATTTTTGTTGCAGAGGTTTTTGGTATTTTCATTGTAGTTCATATAGGTGGCTTATTTCTGATATATGTTTTAGGTTTTGTAAGCAAATCACAACTGATATGAAAATGTTGATTTTTATTCTAAAATGCAGTACATATCAATACTTTATTTTACTCATATTTTATGTTCCTCTTAACTACATATTATGTAATACAATAAGAGCCTCCTGACAAAACAGCAATTTCCTGAAAAAATCTGGAAAAGCAAAACATACATGCTGTGAGTATAACCATTATGTATGCATGAAACATGTTGCCATCACGGGTGAAGATTGCCTCGTGTGATAACTGAAGAAAAGATTATTTTTTGTAGAATGCCATTGATAGTTTCATTTGAGTTCATATAGAAATTTATTTCTGTTGTTCTTGTTTTGTATAACAAACCCAGTTGATATTGAAAATTTTGATGTTTTTATAAACAATACATATTAAAAATGCACTATTTTATTTTTGTGATTTTTCCCTGCTAAGTACCATTAATATAATAAAACTCATAAATTTAAACCTAATAATTAATCAATATAAATATTCTAAAGAATAAACATGGATCTGACCCATCCATCACCAGCCTTTATAATAAAAAATGTGTTATGCTTCTTAGCAAATCCAATACTATGTTGCGAAGGGCAGTTCTCAGGCTTTTATTTCTGCTGGTTGGCAGAGTGATATTCCTGGATTTCTTTCTTGTCATTAGAGTCTTCCATTGTGATGGGAATTTGTCTGTAGTGTTTTGTTTCATTGAACAATACGTTTGCTCTTTGATGCTAAGAGTCATAGATAACGTCTTTTCATTTCACGTTGAGTTTTTTTGGAAAGTGCTTGAGTACAGAATTGGTTGAAGTGTGTCTTCCCAGTCATAGAGAATCCTTTTCCCGTCTGTGGCACTGTCTACAGTTTAAAGACAGGCTGAGGGCTAGCATAAGGAAAATGACAAGTCGAGGGGGCACGTAATTCAGGTAGGGCTCACTTATAGGTTGTACAAGTGCTGCCTATCTCCCTTGCTTTAACCTGTCCCACTATAATTAATGCAACATTTAAGCAGTAACCCTTCAAACATACTATGAAGACAAATGGACATTTTCAACAGACAAATTCAGGAAATATTGACTAACATACACATGTAAGAAACTTATTTGGCACAACTGCCTATCAAAACCTTTAAAAAGTCTCACAGCTAACAAAATGTGCTTACCTTGTCTCAGCTACCATTTCTTTTTCTTCTTCTTCTTCTTTTTTTTTTGCTAATGTTGGGGCTAATTTCTTTAATTCTTTTTTTTTCTGATTAGATGTTTGTATGAGCTCCCTTTATGTATTACCTAAGGAATGAGTGCTAGGATTTAGTTATGTTTATGTGGCTTCAGGAACCTGCAAATAGATGTTTTCTACAAACTAATTGTTATGCTGCTGAGCTTAAATCAGTTCTTCCTTTTAATTTCTATGAGGTGATGAAAAGGGAGATTTCCTTCCTTGTGCTGTTCACTGTTTCAGAAGTGCTATCCTCTCAGATTTTACCATAATTAGCACATTTCTTTGACTCTGATTGTAGGTGTCTGCATGCAATGAGTATTTATTCC
>PVIR01046118.1:0-10399 GCA_004026965.1 Petromus typicus
CTAAATCTGCAGAAAATACAATGCTGCCTCAATCATTTCCTTGAGCAAAAAGGAGGGAAGAAGCAGGCCAGCCAGGCTGAAAGCTCTCAGAGGAAAGCTCTCGGTTCCACTCACTGGCTCCTTCGCTCTGGTGCCTGGTATGTGCTTCCTCTAATCACTGGGTGAGTGGGCACGTGAGCTCTTGTCCTGGACAGGTTACTTATGTGATGTGGCTGTCCATGGCACCTGTCTCTACAAACAGGTCAGTCCAGGGATCAGCTGAGACTGTTCTTCCTTTCTTATTATAAAAAAGTTCACTAGAAATTAGAGTATTATAATGAAAACCTTTGCACTCACTGTCCAGATCTAACTTATCTGATATTTTGGCATACCCGAGGAGTTTCTGCTTGTTCTGTTTTGAGACAAGATCTCACTATACAGTCCAGGCTGGCCTTGAACTTGCAGGAGTGCTCCCTGCCTCAGCTTCTAGAGGGCTGGGATTACCACACTCCAGCTCTGGTGCAGTGTTTTTTGGTGGGTGGTTTGTGGTACTGGGAATCAAACTCACAATTTTGTTCTTACAAGGCAATAGCAGTACCAGTGAGCTGAATCCTCAGCCCTCTGACGCATTAAGTATACAGCTAACAATTTGGTTAGAGCACCCATCCATGCATACGTACATACATACATTCAAGATCAAATATTCATAAATGTATTCACATATATAAACATTTGTTAATGATAAAGTACTGTTTTATACAATGTAAAACTTTTTTAAATGATCATATTTTATACATATAAATCATACTGTATGTAGCTTCATTCAGCATTACTTCTGTGATTAATCTCTTTACTATGCAGAACTCTAGTTCATTCACTGTAAAAGCTGTGACACAGTATCCCATTGTCTGAGTGTACCTCTTCACTCATTAAGGGTTTGCTGATACACTTTTGGGTTTTTCCCAATTTATCCAGCCCTGCAATGAAACCATCCATAACCTCCTTTTTTTTCATGGCACTTTTCCCCGTGGTAATAATTTATATTTATAATTGAAAAAAAATAAAATTTTGCTCCATTCATTTTCACAAGAAAAGAGGAGGGGAAAAAGTAAGTCCACCAGCTCTCAAAAGCTCTCAAAGGTAAGTCGTAGGCTCAGCAAAAGGCTTCTGCATGTATGGAAGGAGGGAGAATCTGATCTGTACATCCTGCTGGTACCTGAATAAACCAGTGTAGCAAAGCCCTGTCCACAGTTAAGGAAACCATTAAATATGTGGAATTTGAGATGCTGAATTTCTTCATTACATATTTCTGTTTTTAGATGGTTGAAATAAAAATATCATGATAAAAGGCCAGCCTGGGATATCAAGTATGTTCAAGGCCAACCTAGCTACATAGTGAGACCCACCCTCAAAACAAAACAACTAAGGAGGCTGAGGAAGGAGAACTGCTTCAAGATCAGCCTGAACTACAAAGCAAAAAAAATTTCTGTTGTTCTCAGTATTCTGTAAAAATGAAATGTATTTTCATTTAAAACTGATATACTGGGGCAGGGATTTAGCTCAGTTGTTCCTGGCAAGCACAAGGCCCCAAGTTCAATCTCAAGCACACATACCATAATACTAAGCATGGTAGCTCAAACCTATAACCCCAGCTGTTGGGAGGCAGAGGCAGGAAGACTGCAAAGAGTTTTGAGGCTCACCTGGGCTACATAGTGAATTCAGGGCCAGCCTGAACTACAAACAAGAGCCTGTCTCAAAACAAAACAAAACAATAAAACCTGATATACTGATACTGTTATCAAGTTGTATTTTAAGAGGTGATATAACATATACCACATTTAGCTTTCTTCAACAACCCAAAAAAGAATAATATAACCAACAGGAGGATAGACTAAAAAGAATAGAAAAAAACATACACTGTAAATTATATGAATATAAAAGATATCTTGATTCACTAATTTCATACTCACCGTGCTACAACTAAAAACTGGTCAATCTGCCGGTCCGTAAGTGGGCTATTTGGATCCCAAACTTTGACCTCCAATTTCGACTGTTCCCTCTCATCTGATTCTCCTGCCCAAGAATAAAGGAAATGAACACGGTTATACAAACCACACTATCACTTACAGTTGAGGACTATGGTTTCTACAGTACTGAAAATGCACCAATGCAAGGTGAATAGTCATAGTTTTTATACATTCTTTCAGACAGCAGATAAACATCACCTGGTAAACTGATCACTGAGGAGAGTAAAACAAATCAACCATGTGGCATTGAGTTAACACGCACATCCTGATTATCAGTGTGTGAGGCACCAACCTCCACACCAGGAGTAAGAAGATGAATAGCACCCTTGCCACAAGACATTTGACAACAGAAAAATGTATTGATTTTATGTGACACATGGGCGATCTCAAAGAAGTATTCTAATATGGCTGTAAGTATGGAAAGACTAGGACCGGGGATTTAGCTCAACAGTTTTGGAACCTGTCTTGTAAGTGCAAGACCTGGGTCAGATCCCCGGTAGGTAACCACATACAACAATGCTGGGTGTGGAGACTCACACGCACCAGCAATCAGAACCACAGTGCTAGGCCTGGTGTCTCACGCCTGTAATCCCAGCAATCAGGAGGCAGAGGCAGGAGGATTGCTGTGAGTTCAAGGATGAGCTCAGGGCCAGCCTGAACTATAAGTGAGATCCTGTCTCAAAAAAAAAAAAAAAAAAAAGAATGGAAAGACTAGGGCCAGGGATTTAGCTCAGTGCTTCTGGTGCCTGCCTGGCAGGCACAAGGTCATGAGTTCAATCCTTGGTAACATATACTACAGTGTCAGGGGTGATGGCTCACACCTGTAATTCCAGCACTTAGTAACACATACCACAGTGTCAGGGGTGATGGCTCACACCTATTATTTCAGGAGGCAGAGGCAGGAGGACTGCCTGAGAGATCGAGGCCAGTCTGGGCTACACAGTGAGTTTGGGGCCAGCCTCAACCAAAAAGTGAGACCCTATCTCAAAAACCTTAAAAAAAAAAAAAAAGAATCCAAAGATTAGAAAAACTAAGGCTAGCTAGGAAACACTGCTATGAATGAGCAGTAGCATTTCTGCCAAGAATTGGTTGGTACAAACGTGGCATGACGCCGCACTCCTGCTATCCCAGATACACAGGAAGCTGAGATAGGAGAATCAAAACTTCAAAACCAGCTCGGCAACTCAGGTGGGCCTGGCCTCAAAATCAAAAGGGCAGGGAATGTGGCTCAATGTTACAGCAGTTGGCCTAGAATGTGTGAGCCTTAAGGTTCATTCCCTATTGCTACCAAAAAGAGAAACAAAAACCAACGGGTATGAACATACTTGGCATGAGAAAAGGACTTAAAAATGAAATCATGAACAAAGTCATGAGGAATTAAAATGGGACAAAGAAAGAACACCTTTTGTGTAGAGGACCACAAGCCGATGGGAAGAGATCATGATCGGAACACATTACTGAAGATTCTCCACAGGTTTTCTTTTAATTTTGTTTATTTAAAAACACAGAATCTCAGTAAATTGGGCTGGGGATTTAGCTCAATGGTTCCGGCGCCTGTCTTGCAAGTGCAAGGGCCTGGGTTTGATCCCCGGTAACCACATACCATACTGCACGTGGAGACTCACGCCCAGCAGCAACCAGCACCACATAGCACAGTGCTGGGCATGGTGGCTCACGTCTGTAATCCCAGAACTTGGGAGGCAGAGGCAGGAGGATTGCTGTGATGTGAGTTGGAGGCTGAGCTCAGGGCCAGCCTGAACTACAAAGTGAAATCCTGTCTCAAAAAAAAAGAATCTCAATAAATTGCCCCTAGCTGGCCTTGAACTAATAATCTTCCTGCCTCAACTTCTCAAGTAGCACATACCACCAAGCCCAACTCACTATATACTGATTTTCTTAACAGAATTTATTTAGAGGGAATGACCAGTACAAAGCCAGTACAAAACTTCAAATGTCATACTTACCAATGATTCCTGATTGGCTCTGCAGATACCTACTGAACTCAGAAGTATCATACTAAGAGTTCCACCTGTTAGTAATGAGGGGCTGAAAGGTGACAGTGGCCAGAGAGCAGAGAAAAAAGATTCAGGAATGGCAGCAATGCAGAGATTGCACATGTTGACTTTTCTGAGCTACACCAACAGAGTGGCATTCACAGAAAGAACAAACTCCAAAAGGAGGTAAGGGCCAAGGAAAGGTGCTAGAACGCAGGATGCTGTTTCAGAACAGCTCACAAGAAGATATAACCAGGACTGATGACACAACAATGGAGAGAGTAAATCCAAACGGACTTGGGGGTCAATTGGAATTCTGCTTTACAGCTAAGGGTTCTATTAAGCTAGGAGCTCCGAGGAAAGTAACAGGTTTTGGTTTTGCTTTGGTTCCCATCACTACATCTATAATAACAGAGACTGACATCCCACAGTAAAGACAAAAAGATTCCCTGATGACTGACAAACCCGGGCTATGGGACACACATGGTGGGGCAGAATGCAGGTATCAGTAGAATGGGAGAGGACAGAAATAGGTGCCGCCCCACCTGCAGCCTCCAAGTTGGTGGTGCTGTGAGGAAAAATAGCAGCTCAAAGGGAGGCAGGGCGGCAGGAGGGCTGGCTGCCACCCCTGTCCCAGAACAGCACAGGCAGGAAACAAGACCTAACAAATGTGAAAGGATTCCAATTTTCATACCTTTGTCTACTATTACACTCTTTGTATCTTAAAAGTATATATTTTACATAAGATAAATAAAGGTTTTAAAAGGTAGTAATGATAAAAATAACTATAAAAGGGCTGGGAGTGGGGCTCACTGCTATAGAACTTGCCTAGCATCCCTGAAGCCCTAGGTTCAAGCCCCAGCACAAAGAGGAAAAAAAAAAAAGATTAACAAAATAAATGTACCTTTTATGAGTAAATAAATATTTTTTCTTTTGTTTTGTTTTGCTTTGTTTTGTTTTTGAGACAGAGTCTCGCTTTGTAGTTCAGACAGGCCCTGAGCTCACTAAGTAGCCCAGGCAAGCCTAGGACTCACAGCAATCCTCTTGCCTTGCCTCCCAAGTGCTGGGATTACAGGAATGAGCCACCACGCTCAGCATTGTAGTACTGACTGCTGGTGGGCGTGAGTCACCATGCCCAGCACTGCTGTATGTGGTTACACGGGATCGAGGCCAGGCCCTTGCACTTGCAAGGCAGGTGCCAGAACCACTGGGCTAAATCCATGACCTTAAATTTTCCTGAGTAATGGATGACACATTTCTAATCAAGATTTAGCTCCTTCTATTATATTATGCAGAATTTAAGAGTGAGGCTACTATTTACTATTCAAATCTGAGCCTAATTGATAGATTTTTTTTCTGTCCATGGATTCAATAGCCTGGTACCAGACATTGTTTAGTGTAAAAATTCTAAATGACCTCACTGCAAACAACAATAAAGCACTCCTGGATACCCTGGTATTAATACCAAAAATATAAGCAATGATAAAGGAATAAAACCTGAAACAAAAACAAAAGAATACAGAAATTCTCTGTGAAACTTATACTCTAGATTAAGCTGAGATCTCATTTTGGATTCACTAAATTATTATATTCATATCACCATCTGATCATCTCTTCACTGGAGTAAAACTGCCGAACTCTTGAAATAACTTACTTGTAATTTATATAAGCCAGCAGCAATCTTTGGGATGGCCCTATAATAGCAGTTATGAATTACATGCTCTGTTTATATCTATTCTAATCACTGAAATAATCCTAATTCCCTTTTCCATTTCTACACTTGATCTTAGCCAAAAGGCCGAGAAGCGATCCCTTTTCCATTTCTGATTACCAGAGACAATTCCACATCATCAAAAAGCCCAGCCCATAAAGATTTTCCTAACTTCTGAATTCCTACAAATATATTACCAACTAATTATAGGACTGTGTATTTTTTGTTTCCTATTTTTGTTTCATAGATGTTGGGAGAACTACAGACCCAGACATGCTTTTATATGTAAGTCCTAATCCTTTTCTAGCTATATTTTAAGATTTCTAGAAACTTCTGACAATGTATTTCTTCAATGTATCCCTTAAGAGCACCTAAAGGTGTTCACATACTCTGAAGAACTAAGGCAATATCACAATATCATCCTGGAGGCCCCTTGCTGAATAAGTAAAATATTCTTTGTCCTGAATAGAACTCATTTCCTTCCTACCAGCCAATATAAGACTGTATTTATTACATCACATTTAATTCAAAAACACACAAGGATGCCATTTATCACTATTTTTGTTCAATACTGTGTTGAAAATTCTGGCCAATGTGTTAAGATACGAATCAAAAGAATAATAAGTTAGAAACTCAGTGGCACTTCAAACCAAGAATAATATTATGTAAAAAAAAAAAAAAATCAGTCATCGTTACAAAAATATAAAACACTAAGAAATCAAATTAAAGGTAGATTTACATAAATTTGTTTTGTTTTGTTTTGTTTAGTTTTTGAGACAGGGTCTCGTTTTGTAGTTCAGGCTCACCCTGAACTCACTATGTAGCCCAGGCCAGCCTCGAAATCACAGCATCCTCTTGTCTCTGCCTCCCAAGTGCTGGGATTACAGGCATGAGCCACCACACCCGGCTTTGTACTATTCCATACTGACTGTCACTATGGTATATGGTTACTGGGGATTGAACTCAGGACTTTACACTTGGAAAGGCAGGTGCTGTAACCACTGAGCTAAATCCCTGGCCCCAATAAACAAATTTTTGAAAAAAATAAGGACTGGGACGTAGTTCAGTGTGCTCCCTCCTTTTCATCTCCAGTGCCGCAATTAAATCAACAAACTTAAAATAGCCCTCCAAATTAAAAAACAATTTAATTTTAAAAGTGGATTAAGTTACTTGAATAATAAATCAAACAGCATTATGATCAACATAAAGAAGGATTAAACTGAATAGAAGCAACAATAATCACAACACTGTTGGGCCAGTAGAGTGCAGAGCTCAAGCACTCGCTTAGGCTACATAAGGAACTGGTTCACTCGTCAGTAACACCAAAAGAAGTTGACCACAAATGCAGAAATAAACTAGAGTGCCTATATTTGAAATTTTAAGTGATGTGATTAAGTAAATGATAACTAACACCTGTTCAACACTTACTCTATCCCAAAACCCAATATAATACCCACAGTGACAAAGACGTTTAGCAGTATCCTTGGTCTCTACCAAGAGATGCCAGTTAGCTATGCACTCCTCCATCTACCAAGTGTCAAGACCCAAAAATGCCTAGTCATTGTCTCCTTGGGGGACAAAATTACTCTGGGGTTGAAATTAATGCTCTAAGCATTTGTAATCAATTCCTACTCCTACTTAACTGTAAAGTGATAGGGAGGACACCTCCTGAGGATCAGCGTAGCACAGAACTACATGCTCGGGTCCTTTTTTCTGGAGGTGGGGAATAGGTTCTCACTAAAGTGCTCAGGCAGGGGGCCAGGGATTTAGCTCAGTGGTTCCAGCACCTCTCTTGCAAGCGCAAGGGCCCAGGTTCAATTCCCCGGTAACCACATACAATACTGGGCGTGGAGATTCACCCCAGCAGCAACCAGTACCACATAACACGGTGCCAGGTGTGGTAGCTCAGGCCTGTAATCCCAGCACTCGGGAGGCAGAGACAGGAGGATTGCTGTGATGTGAGTTTGAGACCCTAAGCTCAGAGCCAGCCTGAACCACAAAGCAAGACCCTGTCTCAAAAAACCTTTAAAAAAAAAAATGCTCAGTCAGGACTCCAATTTGCAGTTCTCAGGCCTCAACCTCACTAAATGCTGGGAATGTGCCAGCTTAATGTTTTTAATTTTATTAGCATCCTGCAGCATAGACAGGAAAAGTAGCTACTATATAGGCCAGCCTGGACAACTTAAAAGAGATCCAATCTTGGGCCAGGGATTTAGCTTAGTGGTTCCGGCACCTGCCTTGCAAGTGCAAGGGGCCCAGGTTCCTTCCCCGGTAACCACGTAACAATACTGGGTGTGGAGACTCACCCCAGCGGCAACCAGTACCACATACCAGTGCCGGGCGTGGTGGCTCACACCTGTCATCCCAGCACTCGGGAGGCAGAGGCAGGAGGATTGCTGTGATGTGAGTTTGAGGCTGAGCTCAGGGCCAGCCTGAACCACAAAAAGAGACCCTGTCTCAAAAAACCTTAAAAAAAAAAAATGTATTATGACACTTTAACAATTAAATTTCTAACTAATGTGTAACACAGATTTCTTTCTTTAAATTCTAACACTATCTAAATTAATAATTCAATATATATGGGGGGGTGGTAGGGTGGGTGGGGCTATGGGAAAAAATGAGAATTAAGTTGTGTCTTATACTGGTACAAATCCCCATTATGGAGTGCAATCATGATGTGTATATTTAATGTACCAATAAAGATAATTTAAAAAAAAATAAATTAATTAATAATTCAAAACTTGTCACATATGACATCTTTTTGTAAGGAAAAATATACAACTAATTTACCCATATTTAAAGCAATACATAAATCTCCAGCTCTCAAGTTTGTTAGGTGGTAGGCAGCCATAGTAAATTTTAGAACTACAAAGCAACAAAAGACATTTTCACTTGAAAAAAAAAGACAAAACCACCTTTCAAACTCCATCAAGACATGTTCACCAGAAAGCTAGCCTGTATCGTATTCTAGCTCAATGCTGCTGCCACCATCTACCCAAAATATTAATCCCAGTTCTACATTCAGTGCCAGTGCAAACTAGAATCTGGCCACTGATTAAAATGTGCCCTTTTGAGAATACTAAAAAGTTAGTAAGCAGAGACTGCAGTTAGTCCTATGTATCTGCCTCTGAACATGTTTGCTAGACTGTGTCATCTTCTTACAACCAAGTACTAGCTGCACATGGATGTTTCTGTGATACAATGTCAATTTTTCAAGTGTGATTTACTACTGTGGAGAACAGTATCCTATTACAGTGCAATAACTGGATGACCCCCCCCCCAAGGCATCATTCAGTCAGAAGTAGGGCTTTTGGTAGGTGACTAGATTACAGAGGCTATGGTTGGCTTCTTGTTATGGGGTTGAGAGCAGAGCACAGGGGCACACCTGTACTCCCAGCACTTGGGAGGCTGAGACAGGAGGATTTCTTCGAGTAGAAGGCCAGTCTGAACCACAGAGTGAGACAAAAGTGGGAGTGGTCCTCGACAGAAGACGCAGGTCACTGAGAGCAGCCCCATCTGACTCTTCCAGAACTCTCTCTCAGCTTCCGTCCACCAAGCCCACCAAGCTGTCAGTCATTATCCTCTGCAACGCAACCTCCCTCAGAGCCAACTTGCTGTGGACTAAAACCTGTCAGCTAAAATAAACTGTCCTCCTTTAATTTGCTGGTGCCAATCTTGTGTGCAGGTGCCAAGGAAAGTGACCAAGACATGTCCCTACCCTTCCTCTCCCCAAAATAATCTTTTTTCCAGCACTGAGGATCAAACTCAAGACTACCCCTGCCAGGCAGGGGCAGCCCCACTGAGCTATATCTCCAGTTCCCCAAAGTAAACTAAATAAGAGAGAGAGAGAGAGAGGGCCGGGGAGTTAGCTCAGTGGTTCCGGCGCCTGTCTCGCAAGCGCAACGACCCGGGTTCGATTCCCCGGTAACCACATAACAATACTGGGCGTGAAGACCCACACCCAGCAGCAACCAGTACCACATACCACAGTGCCGGGCGTGGTGGCTCACGCCTGTAATCCCAGCACTCGGGAGGCAGAGGCAGGAGGATTGTGATGTGAGTTGGAGGCTGAGCTCAGGGCCAGCCTGAACCACAAAGCGAGACTCTGTCTCCAAAAACCTAAAAAAAAAAAAAAAAAAGAGAGAGAGAGAGAGAGAGAGGCTTGGGGGTTTTGTCTGTTTTTGCTCTTCATGCAGGGGTTGGCAAGCACTCTGCCATGAGCTGGCCCCACCTGAAGGGAGGGGGCTCCTCACAAGCGCATCCAGGTAAGAGAAGAACCATCCGGGGAACCCTAAAGGCTTCAGGTTACAGTAAAAATCCAAAATAATGTCTTCATTCTTAATTTTTAAAATACAGAGTATGCTTTTCTAAAATGTACAAATGGGGCATTTTTCTGTTAAAAGTTCCTGAGTCTGACCCCTGGTATGGGGGGTACAATATTCATAAACAGCCTTAAGAAAAGTTAGGACTTTTCACCATCATCAAAATGTCTCTTCTCCCTAGGTTACCTTATAAATCACCTGCAACCACAGTAAGGATAAGAAGGGGGTTCTTTTTTCTCCTGGACAAATAGATGACAAAGTTTATGGGGCAGGGGGATTTAGCTCAGTGGCACAGCGCCTGCCTGGCAAGTGCAAGGTCCTGAGTTTTATCCCTGGTACTAAAAGTAAAAAGCAGCAAGACCTATG